>DWEC01001569.1:0-13137 GCA_018245735.1 Microceris miodesmiata | reverse complement strand
TGAACCCAGGGCCTCCCGATCGGCAATCGCGCTTGCAGCTGCGTAGACCAACGAGGCATTTTATCATTCATCTTCAATTTTAAGTGTTTTCTTGGCTTTATATTTAAATTTATTATATTTCTACATTATATGTATAAAATTTGTATGATGTGGTACATAACATCACGCCTTGATCCTCGAAGAAGTAGGCAGAGGAGTGCAGTACGTGTCTATTTTTCACCACTTATGTTTAATAATAGTAGTAGTAGTAACTAATAATTGTAATGTTTATTTGATCATTGTGTATACCGTTACAATGTTAGAAACAAAACGATTGTTCAAAATGGCGTCTAGTAGGTACTTATGTTTTCTACATAATTTTTTTATTGTTTTAATTGTTCAAAGTATAACAGAACGTTGTAAGTACTTTCTGTCTGATGTTTCTAAATTGAAGTATTTTATTTAAAAAAATAAATTATTAGTAAGGACAATTAGTAAGGACTATATATAGGGTAGAAAGCGGTGTAAAGACAAGAAACCCAGGTGCTCGGAAACCAAAATAATATGTCTGTTTAGTATCATAAAATGTTAGCGTATTTATTATAATTAATTTGTATAAATAGTCTATATTTTGTTCACTTCATAATTGGTATTTGGATTTGTTAAATTAGTATACATTTTCGCTATTGTCTTAAAAGTTCATTGTATCAGTTACAAAATAACTTTAGGGTATGAAAAATTTTACATACATTTATCATTTTATACATCTTCATGTGTCTAAGTTTGTACGTAGCTCTTACAAATATATACCCTTTAAAAAGTTTAATATCCGTAAAGATAAGGGAATCCAGCAACGTGCGGCACAGCGGAAAGCGGCACAAAAACTGGCATCATCCTTTCCGCTTGAAGAAAATGAGTCCGCGTATGTTTCTTTAAATGGTCTCTTCTTCCAAACTTCTTGCCGCAAGTTGGACATGGGTAAGGTCGTACACCGGAATGAATCCTCTTGTGCCTCGTCAACTCTTCGTTTCTGGTAAAAGTCTTGCCGCAATTCTTCTCGTCACACTTGTATGGCCGCTCTCCAGTGTGAATACGGATATGGCCTTTCAATTGACCGTTGTTTGAAAACCCCACTTGGCAATGAGGACATTTGTATTTCTTGGGGCGTTGTTTGCGAGCATTCATAAGCTTAGCTTCATTTTCTTGGTGTAGTATTCTTGCATATTCTAATTCCATTGCGTACCCTTGTGCTAATGATTCTATCAGCATAGGATCTGTCGGCGGCATTCCCAAAGAATGTGCGATGTCTGTTGATAGGTACTCTGGTGTGAATCCATCATAGGAAGGCGGCATAACACATGTTGGAAACACATTTGTAGGCGCGTAAAGGTTTGCTGAAGGATGTGCCTTAACAACTTCTGGTCTTTTGATCTCGTCCTTAACAGTTTTGTCATTTGGTTCTTCCAGAAGTCGGTCACAACATAAGCTCAAATTTGCTACCGGTGATTCTAAAGAAATACCTCGTGCTCTTTCGGTAGAAGCGTTTAGAGTAGGTTTTCTATCTTCATCTAAGTCTACAGTAGTAGTGGAAACAGTCGAATCTTGATGACTGTTAGCATTCCTCTTGAATGTTCCGCGGATTTTTCGCAAGCGAGACTCCCTTTTGTTTTCATCTATTTTTTTCCTTTTAGCTTTCGTCTCATTTTCTTCACTTGTGCTATCATGTGGCACTTTACTGTCTATTTCATTTTTTTTATCACTGATATCCCACGGTCTGAATAGTCTACTGTAGTTTTGCTGAACAGATAACATATTTGTAAAATTCCGCTCGCTTGTATCACACACGTTAGAAGTCACAGACTGGGACCCTTCTCATTTCAGCAACTTTTATATACATTCCTTTAACAATAAATTTAATAAAGGCGCCCAAAAGTAGAGGGATAACCGATGCCATTGAATGGACGAAAGAGACGAAATATTTTTCAATTGTTGCACACTTCAAAGGGCCTCATACTTTTTTGTTCAAGTCTTAAAGTGTGATGTTCTAAATAAAATTCTACATGTACTGCTTTAAGGTTGACATCGGAGTCAGTTTTGTTATGTTTTTGAGTCGTTTCTACCAGTAAGGTTGTCATAGTCCTTGAGATAGGGGTGTGTAATGTTATTTATGTTGATGTTTGTGCGTGGCTCGGAGGCGGGCTCGGGGGCCGAGCGTTCGGCTCGAGTGGTCGCGTCCCCCGCAGCTGGCTTGTTTGTTTTAATGGTTTCACCGATTGTTGCGGCTCCGACATTTTTTTTTACTTCTGAATACATACTCACATGTGGCCTTACGATAGTTGTGTTCTGGAAATGCATTGTTTGTACGCTTTGTGGGAGATTTAGCAATTTAATCTGTAAGGGTTAATCTGAGGATTGTTGAATTTATATTTATGGCGCCATTTAAATTAAGTGTTTTTATTTACAATAATGACACGACATAGATACGTTTATTGGTTCGTTTATTTTCCCTGGATTCTTAGTTTCTTGTTTAGTTTCCTGGATTCTTTATAACATGATATATATTACGTGAATAATGTTACTAGGAGTGTACATATGAAAGAAAATAATTATACTTAAATCCTTAAAACGCTTCAAATTGAATAAAATACTAAAAATATCCCAGTACTAGTAAAAATGTAATACTAAATTATAAACATAAATATGCAATACGTCTGTCGTTAAAAAGAAATATACATATGTAGGTACTTGCAAGTAGTATGTTTTTTTTTTCTAGTCTGCACGCTTTTGCATATAACATTGTACGTATTAAATTTTAAATGACACTATCTTTTTTTTCATCATCATCAACATTTTTCATTCCGTTAAATTATAGAAAAGTATCCTCTCAGAACAAGAAAATGCTAGATTGGCGAAGAACGTATTGGCAGACTTTACATACATTAGAGAATGTTACGATGACTTGTTGGAATTTCACAGGCGGACGTAATTAGTAGTATCACACTTACGCGACCAAAGTACTTGTAAGTTCAATTTGTGCCTCACAACGAAATATTCAAATTACAATGAAGTGTGCACAGCGCGCTCCTCATATAGCTAGGTATATAGCTCGTGTATATGTGGATATACTGGTTACCTGCTGGTTAAATTAGTTTTACCGTAATTAGTTACAGTTAAACATAGTCAAGTTTATGAAAATCTTTGCCTTGCAATAGTCTCGGACAGGTTGATCGTAATAATGAAATTCAGGAGTTTATATTATTTTTGAGTATTTTTATCCACGTATAGTTTATTACTAAGAAAAATTCAATTTAAATATTAGACGGCTGTAATGAAACTTGGTACCAAGTACAAAGTTTAGGAATAAAATATATAACTCTTAATAAATCATAACGAAAATAGAATATAATTGTAATCGTAACAGTTGGGTGCCAATAGAAGAAAAAAAAAGTATATCATTTCCTGGATTATCCCAAAAAAGCCAAATCTCAAAAAATGTCCCATCGCAGAATTGATCGGAATATCAATCTAAAAATGATAACGTTTATTCAAATACAATAGCTCTGATTGCAGTCCATTCATGTTGGTGGAATGGTTTACAGAACACGGAGTCTACCGAATATGTCATATTTTGTGTCGCGGGTGATCGATGGCGCTCACACAAAATGGAGTTGTCTGTGTTGAACTTAGAATATAGGAATTATACGGTTTTATTTTTAAACATTTTTATTACGTAACGTTCTTACAAACTTCGAGAATCAGTTACAGTTAAAGTGCTGTAGGTATAGTTGCACAATTACATGCAACACTAACAAATGTTACAATGGAACAAACTTGGAATGGATCGATTAGAAAAGTAACACCGCCACCTAGATAAGATATAACGTAAGTATTTTTCTGTGAACACTTATTGTACCCAACAATTAGCGTTTCGGAGCGAAAGGAATCGTTGCGGATTTAGAACAAGTGTACCTACCTACCTAAAGGCAGTCTGTATGGTCGTTAGAGCTTTTTATTTTCTTTACGCTAATTCCATACAATACAATTCTGTAAGGCATTGTAGGACATTGTATTTGTTTACTTTGAACGTGAATTTAAACACTTAATATGTCAGCATATATCAAAAATATGAGTATACATATTATGTGCTAAGTGCTTAATTTTAAAATATTGCATTATTTAATCAGTTATAAATGTTTTTAATAAAATAGTGTCTAAACTCCATAAAATATTGACTTCCTGTTTACTGTTCTCGATAGTTAACAAAGTTATAAACTTTGTTCTTTAATCTTTGTTCTTGTGATCTCTGTTTTTAATTAAAACTTTGAATAACATTTTCATCATGCCGCTCGGGCGAAGGTGACCAGTTTTCATAATTGTATCTCCATAAAAAATTGTTTTGCTTATAACAAATTATGATTTGAAATCGGATTTAGAATTATTGTTAAATATTTTTTTCAAATTGACTACATTTTATTGAATAACTGAACATTTAACGGATTAATGTAATGTAAGAATCTATTGTTTCAATAATTTATACATTTCTTTATTCCATCCATTAGTCTTTGGCAGCATTTAACTTCATCATTTTTACGGTACCTCATGGTCAGATAAAAATAGATGAACTGTTCGGGAAACCATCTATGCGCAGACTGTTCCTAAAATGTTATTGAAAAATAAAAATGTTATCTACACTTCATTTTAAATTTTTATTGCCAACATTGTCATCATCATGATCAACCTGTTTATGATTCCACTGTTGGGTGACAGACTTTAAACTCAGAGAACATAATTGAGAACTAAAGTGTGCAGGTTTCCTCACCATGATTTCCCTACCATCAGATCAATTGCGTGTGCCAATATTTGAATCCAGGTTCCCCTAACTGATAGACAGAATTCTATGCCAATAATCAATTACTGCTCCATGAAAAGTGGAAAATGCAATAATAAAAAAGTAACATCTCGCCTGTAATCAGGCAGCAGGTAGAGGGGTGTAGTACACTTCCATGTTTCACCAGTTACGTTTACGTCCCATGGAATAGGTGCTGAGCCTATTACCATACACCGACCGGAATCAGATCCAGACTCTGAAGCAGTACTCGAAATTCTAAAGTAGAAAAATCCAATAGTACCTACCCGACTCGGGATTTCAACCTACGACCTCCCAATCGGCAATTGCGCTTCCAAATACTCGACCAACGAGGCAGTCATAATATTTGTGAATTATTAATGACTACTTCTATTTTTCTTTAAGTTATATAAGTTCTTTAAGTTGCTGCATCATAAAATTGTCCGAGCTAAGCTGGTTCGGTTTCGATATTAATTAATCTGATACTATTTTATCGAATCCCTATTATGCACTTCCAACGGACATCGGCGACATGAATGCGGCCCATCAGTGTGCAACAATGGGCCAATTCATCAAGATCTTGACACGATTCCTTGGCCTTTCGTCTGAGTAGTTTGTTTAGAGGTTTTGTGAACTCGCGCCTCGTGTTTTGTGGATGGAGTGATCGATCTACAGTTAGGCTGTCATACTGTATTATAATTTTTTGCTGTTATATATTATTATTTCAACGTACCATGGTTGATGTTATATATCTAATCAATAAACAAATATTTTTTTTATTAGAATAATAATATAATATGAAGAATAATAATAAATTATTATTATAATATTTGCCTAACTAGCTGAAAGTATTGAGTGACAATCGACAACCAGACGGCCTTACAATTTTCATACTATAATATTCATTTCATTTATAGTACAAGAGTCATATTTAACGCTGGATCAGATAAAAGGTTACAATAATATATAATAAGACTGAAGCAGGAAAGTACACAAATATCGAAATTCAACCGTGAGGGCACGATAATGCGTATTATTTTATATACTTATAACAATAATATATAAAGTAATTTAATTTATCAATTTAAACGAGGTCTCTATGATCTGTTGACAAACGTAGCAATATCATAAGACCATTATTGGACAATCGAACCAAAAATCCATTCATAAATATCAAATTCCTATAGAGTTCTTAATAATGATGATGCACTTCCATTTTGTGGCCTAAATTTCTTTATGAAATCCATATAAATCTCTCAGATAAAGCCTCGGGTGTAATTCGAAGAGTATCTTAGAAGAATTTCCTTAGAGCATGACAACTTTATACGGATTTTATATTTTAGTTATGGTCGTTTTTTGGGTTCAGTGTATTGTACTTTCAATTACTACGCCTGTCAATGAAAAAATAGCCATGCGAATGGAGTTGTGGAGTGTTGTAGGTGTACCACAGGGTGTTCTAAATTTAAATACTTATAAAAAATTATATTAAATAAATAAATAAATAAAAAAATTACAACCACTAGTGGAGCAATGATAGTAATTCAACCTTACTTTATTCATTACATCCAAGTTGCACTGTTGTTAAGTTAATTTTATTTTTGAACATTATGTGACTTTTAGTTGTAGTGACTAGTGACATTAAAGGTATGAAGGTAATTACATACTTTTATTTTCATTGGTGTATAAATTTTAGCTCTCGGCGTTCTATGTATCTTAATGTAAACTAGCTATGCGTAACTATACAATGTATTTATTGTTGTGTATTTCTGTCTCCTATTTTTTTACTTTGGTAGTGAATATCTTAGTAAAATTTAAACATCCATGATTATATTGGAAATAAAAAAATGTGTAGATGTATGACATTCTTATTTTAGCGTCTTTTGTAGTAAATTAGGAATTCCAAAATTCTAATGTTCCCCTTACAACACACCATGTATAGCCCATTTCGCGATGACACTGTGTGGTCCGTATCGTATTTGACCACAATCGAAGACTCCTCGTAAGTAGTCACAAAGACAAAATACGCCATAAATCCAAATAGCTGACACCTCATTGTTGCTTCATTGACCCATTGAGTCACTCACAGACTACTCGACGCCACGGGAGCTTGCGTACGCCAGAAATAAACGTGGCCCCGAATATTATGAACTTAATTTTACAAACCAAGAACGACATATCTCTCTTTGAATTCAGTCTAATTAAAAGAGAAATAAAAATATGTTAGTTTTGAACTTGTTATTTTCGTTTTTTTAATGATTTATTTATAATGTCCATAATTTAACGCAAGCTTATTTCATAATCTTTGTCATCCGCCCATTTCAGTCCACTGTTGGATATAGGCCTCCCCAATGAGCGCCATCATGCCCTGTCTTCGGCTTGTCGCATCCAGCATCTGGATGGACGCCCTCCGGATAGGACGCCCTCCGGCTCGGTGGGAGTCCTAGCGTCGTAGTCGTTTACCGAGTTTATTTAGTATAAAGTTATATTTAAAAAATGTATATTAATTTTTAATACACTTATGCGGCGGTTTCGTTGTACACTGCTAGATTCCATCCCTGAAACAATGGAAGATCTAAATCGTACTTCTGTAGCCTGTGTTGGTTGATATTTATTACTGGGTAACTAGGGTATTGTGTTATATACGAGTATATCGTGGTAATCATGTTTGTACCACTTTGGCCCAGTGCGGTAAACGTATATAACTTTTGTGATTATCTTTTTAAGAGTGTTTTAGAGAGATAAATACAATTGTAAGACAGGATTAAGATATGAACTGAATTTAAACAAACATGTGTTTTTGAGATGGCGCGCCCAGTTTCCACCGAGCCGAACTTAATTTTCATGAGCTTCCGCCGATCACAGTGTGGTAGCCGTGGATACTGATTTAATTATTTACCTATAACTTCACGATATATCACAGATAGTTACGAGACGTTTAACAGTGAAAAATGATTTTAGATGTATTCTGCCCATTTGAACACATTTTTGTCCAATTTACACACTTTATATGTGCCAATATATGTACATTAGGGTGTCCCTTATATAGGTGATTTTTTTTATTTAAAATATCGAAATGCATACCCTCTACATGAAGATCGAGCTCAGTGGCGTGCCATTGGAGAGGCCTATGCCCAGCAGTGGACGGGAATAGGCTGATGATGATGATGATGATGATACCCTCTACATATTTTTAAACTACCTAGATCTACTTAAATACAAAATTTGAGCTTCCTACGTCAATATTAACCCTTTCCGACTGATCTTTGATAAGTATAGTTAGATTAATTGAAATATTTTTATTTTCTAAATAAACTTCTAAAAGAAAAGTTAACTATTATTAAAATAATTAACTATTCAGAGAGACATATGACAGATTATACAGGATACTTTCTTTTCACTTAAATATAATAAAAAATAAGGCAATTTTATTATCAGTTTAGTAGAAACACTACGAAAATTAGTATAAAGTGAGCATAAAATAAGTAGCAGGTACTTACCACAAAAGTAATCACTACCAGTTAATTTAACTTCGCAAATGTTAAGAAAGAGTATTGAAGGAACTTGACCGTTAGACGGTAATTTTGTGCTTATTATTTGATAATTTATGTCACCAATTAACAAAATACTTTTTTATTGCTTCTTAATTTCAGTGCTTTTTTATAAATGTGTTACAGTACGTATTAATTGGGGCTCCTAATGAGGTAAAATTTCATTTTCGGGTGTTTTAGAAGCAAATAAATAAAACTAAGAGGTATGCGTTAGAAAATAGAACCTTTGAAAAATAACGGACACCCTAATGTATACATTGCCAATATGTTACCAACGGCAAGTGTATTAGTATGATATTGTTATAATGTCTAAACTTTATCATAGCATCAAGCTACTTATTGGTGACAACCTTATTTAAATGTTATAAGCAGTTTCTAAGATCAGTGCGCAACAAATTAATTGATAGACGAGGCTAGGATTAGTTGGCACAGTGTTATCTATATAAAAGAATTGTTGGTACAGTGTCGTACTATTTATAAGAGTTGTGAAGAGTAAGATTTGGCACTGCCAGGCTCATGATACAAGAACTCATTCATAAAGATAAATCTCTCGTAAATCAGTAAGTAACCTTTAATCAAAGTAATAATAAATGACCTACTTTGTTGTAATTAAGTTTTTTAAAGACTGATTAATTAGCTATTATAGGTAAGTATGATCACCTACATAATATCTGTAAAGCAATACTTATCTAGTGATTTAGAATTCAGCGTAATACTGCAGAGTGCTGGATTACAATTTTGGGTGTACTATTATTTTTGTAAAAAAATCCAGACCTTTTTAAGAGTAAGACATTGTTAATGAGTAATACTTATTTTTACATAGGTGCCGTAACATTAAATGTTAAAAACATCGTCAGTAAACTAAGCGTCTAGAATTTTCGATAACATTCTCGAAGGCGTGAGATATCTGCCGAGCCTAATTAGGCTGATATTATAGACGTGGGAAGAAGAACCATATGCTATTTAGAAATGATAATAGAATTATAAAGATCTCCTTATTGTGAACAAGACAAAATACCCAAAGTATAAACATTTAAGCGGCAGCCATTTATTTAATTGAATCCAAAAGTCACCGCAACTGGTTAAGCGGTTAGAACCCCACTGGGGTCAACTGGGAGGGGCCGTTGATTGGGGATGTACCCCATGGGGGTTACTGAGTTATTATTATTTTCACTGTCCCCTACTTAACCGTCGTCGATGGATAACTGTGACATTTGAAAACTTTTCACTTTATTTTCAAAATACACAACTAGCAACAATTCGTTTTTTGGAGAAATGAATTTGCTTTTACAAAAATTATCGATTTTAAATTCAGATAGAAACAATAAAGAACTTACAGTGTAAATATAGGTATATAGATATGTGTTATTTAGAAATACTCTCGGTAAGGGTATAAAGGTAGAGTGCAAATCCATCTTAATATGTCAGCGATGCTTTTTACGTATTAGACGGAGTCTTGTAAACATTGTGATTGATCGACCGTTTTATATCTACTTCAGCGATATGAAAGGGTGTGATAGGACGACGAAATCAATGCGAATAATAATTATGGTGAAAAATTTGGATTTATGACGTCTTACGATATTATAGAACTATTATAATCTGTACGTAAGCCTAGACACAAGCTTAGACACAGGCTATCATAGTTTCGGCTACACTAGCTTCCAGAGTACAATTCTGTCTTAAGCTGTAGAGCTTACAAGAGTAGTCTTACAAACTTATGCGCGGTTTCATAATAATATACTTATCTCATTAATAGTGAAGGAAAACATCGTGAGAAAATCGTTTAACAGTGAAGGAAAACATCGTGTGCGCCTAATAGGTCTTCATAACGTTCTCTAAGGCTTAAGTAATAAGAAAGGAACTCTGACAATTTCCATTTGGCAAGAATTGTAGGCACCTATCTTAATTGTTATCATTTTGAGAGCAGTTTCATTTCATAACTAGACATGGCTAATAGTGAAATGATAAGACTGATGGTGATCATTATTATACCATGAGTATAAATGTAACGGCTTAACTCACGTACGTTTTTCGAGATGCCTCGACTAGTTTCGAACCTGTAGGAAGTCCTTTCTTATGATTTCCCGGCGTTTGCAGCGAGGTCGCGGCGGAGACTGGTCGGACCATCCTGGAAAACGCACATGAGGTAAGCCGTTACATTTATAATCATGTGTATAAATACTCACGAAACATTTAATAGTAAAATTATTATACCACTTATAAATATGTATATCTTCAAGACATGGATATATCTTCAACTCTATAATTAGTTTTTTTATCGAACTCTAATATATTAAAGAGCTCTCTTTAACTCTAACAACTAGAGGAGAGTAGAGATGCTAAAAATAGTGTGTGGTTGCAAACAAAAATATTATCTCTTCTCAATTAGCTGTCAGCTTACATTTCACAGGACTAACCCAAACTGGCATGAACAGAGGTCGACCAATATTTGACATTTGGTAACTTGTATGGTCTGATGTATCATGTTTGTTCATCATAAACAACAATATTATTATCGTTTTAGTATTGGTTTTACGGGTCTCTTCTTATGTTTGGGTTCATAGAATTGTCTTCTTAGGTACGGGTTTTTAACCTTTAGATATCTATCTAAAGCTTTAGATATCTATCTAAACCTCTAGATATCTATCTAAAGATTATCAACCCGTACTTAAGATAATATCCTCTAGCTTCTCCTCCTAGATAGATAGAGGACATTATAGAGAAATCTGAAGTATGCATAATTCTTCACTATGCTTTCCTTCGCCGTTAAAGCAAATTAAACCCACAAATTGGTAAAGATATCAAGCTTTTGAAACTTTGAAGCTAGGACCCTCGAAGTGGGAACTGATCGACAACCCCTATTTTATGAGTGCTTTATTAAAATGCTTATACAAAAATAAACACGTGCAAAATATTATTGTCACACCACATAACATGTTCCGTCCGTCTGTTCACAAGACAAGCGGTGACATCTGTGACAAGCCGCGACAAGGTGCACATGAAACTTGGAATAATCAAAATAGGAAACCACGCCCCTTTACACCATTCTTGCTGCTGACAGCAACGCAAGATGAGTTTTGATTTTTGTTGATTTTCAAAGGCACGTTTAAACTTTTACTACTACAGGACTCCACTGATGTTTCAACGACTAATGCTATTCGTATTTGTGTGCTCTATTTATTTCTCTACAGTTATTGTTCTGGTTTTATGGCTTCTGTTGAGATAGTATATTTATATGATCTGTAATTATCAACCAGTAATAGATATAAACACAAACATACTATGATATACATTTATAAATAAGTACATACTGCTACAAATGTTATTCCACGTAATAATATTTTATTGATACTGTATTCGACCCGTAATTGATAAACGGCTTGCTATAAAAGATTCGTATAACCAGAAATTATTCAAGACTACTGAACGAATAGGCACTTTCTAGGCAGCGTGCTACATCCTAGACGAAATATAGCTTTCCATCAGGTGGAATTGAAGGCAAAAGCAAGCCTATTTCTAGATTTAAAAAAACTTCGGGAAAATTGTATCAAATAATAAAAAATTGTACTATATAAATTTAGTCAGCTTGTAGTCCCATAACATAAGGCTGGAGCTTTATTTACGTCCTGTTCGTGTAGAACAAGCTTCTCCAACGTCTACAACAGTGCAGAGTTCACTTTACTCCGCTGCTCCTTTGGGATTGGTGAAATATGGAAACCGTGTCAAATTACGATTTTCTTACTGTAACTCTTTTAATAGTTAAATCTATGATACCGTTTCTATCAAGGAAATGTACAGTATGATTTATTGAAATTGTATTACACACTACCCACGACATCGTCTGTGTTATTTATTTATCATATGAGCAGTATATTTTACGAGCAGTGAAAAAAATAAAAAATCAACTGAAAACAAAAATATGGTAAGCTAATCTTAAAAAAAGTTTAAAAATGGAAAACTTTTAAAACTAAGAACTTTACATTAAATAAATATTTTATATGTAATATATTTTTAAGATAAGCTTCTTAAATAAGTTATATGAAGTAAAACTGATAAAAATTGATCGAAATCAATCCAATCGTTTTTGTGTGATGTGCGCACAACCGCAGAAATCTGTAATTTTATTTCTATAGACAAATGTCTTCATTATTCCTCGTCCAAGTTCTACCAAAACCTGTTTAATATAAATGTAAAACTGGGCCGTTCATTCATTTGGTCATTCGTATTGTAGTTATAATTTCTCAAACGCGTTACAACACCAAAGGTGACAGTGTTGAGTTATCGACAAATAAACATTTCAGCACAATAATCGCACAACAAACATATTCTCGACCACTGAATAAAGCACTTGAAATAGCAAAGGTGCCGACAAATCCTTTGAGGATCACGATGCCGCGCGCAATCTCCGCCCCTTTCGCACATTTACCAAAGCGATTGACAATGAATAAACATCACTGTCTCGTTACCGACATGAGTTTATTAGATTATATAATAGGGTAACCAACATTTTTAAAATTTACTTCACAAATATGTATATTAAAAACTTGCGATTGAGAACCCTAGAAAAAGTTGGACTAGCTTGCGATTAGGTAGAAGACGTTTACTTCTTACATCCTTCAGCGCTAGAACCCTTCGTGGGATTGACCTCTACAAAAGTCTTTTTTCATTTCGCTCTTCTTCTTCATAGCGTGTCGATGACAAACACGTTTTATAATAAGTCCCTAAATGCTGTTAGCCCAGAATTTTGCCACGCTGACTGCC
>DWEC01001568.1:0-13137 GCA_018245735.1 Microceris miodesmiata | reverse complement strand
GTGTGAAGTCTGCCAACGCGAACTTGGCCAGCGTGGCCATATGGCCTTAATCCTCTTAATATGAGAGGAGATCCGTATTCCAACAGTGGAATTGTAATGGGTTGAAAAAAAAAATACAGCAATAATAACTTATATCTTTTAACATCTCCACACACAAAGTCAGCAGATCCCAGAGTAAGTCAGAAGAGAGCTCGCATTAACCACTGACACTGGGACCAACAGACCAGTGAGGCTGGCACACAACGAAGCACAATGCACACCTGCTGCCTAATGAGTGCGTCCTGGCGGTGGTGCGCGCGCGAGCGGGCCTCCTGCGCCTTCAGCCTCTCGCTTATGTCGTCCTGGCCATTTTTCTCCAGGTACTCTTGCTCTTGCAGCAATCGTATTGTGTCCTCGCGTTCTTGACGTATTGCCTGCACATAAAAATCATATATATGAACAATAGTCATGTTGATAAGGTGGTACATAGTTACACACTTATGCAGGTGCTGGACAACACTATGACTCCTATCATTATCAAATCGGTTAGATACTGGCTGAAAGGCGAGTCAGAAGTCTCTGAAACCAGCAGCCATGTGTGATAAGATTAAAATATTTATATGGTGTTCTCTGCCTAACCTGTAAAGGACCAAGTGTGATGGTATAATAATAGTGACAATAATAAAGAACCATATTTTTAAACCATATTTGTTTAAATTTTAATAAACTATGGGTTTTTGAAAATTGAATTTTATGATATGTTTAGTTTTAAATCTGGAATGAATGACTTTTTAACCAACTTGTGTACTTAATAACAGTTTTGGAGGCAGAAATTAATTATTTCTATATTTTTTACCAGATTTATAAATTTTAGGACAAGAATTACTGATTTAAACCAATATCACAGGAAATGTGTTTCCTCATCCTATAAAAAAAATGTGTAATAGTAAGTACTGCTTCAGCTAACAGCTTCTCTCCCATTTTTTTTATATGTTCTTCTCTCAGTTTTCTCTTTCTTTCCTTCTCTGCTACACTGTAAGGAAAATGATTACATAAGGCCAGTGAATCCCTCTGTAACATTCCTTTTCTTTTTTAGTTCAAGTAATTAAGATACTGGTTAATTTAAATAAAAATAGAAGTTATATATTTTATTCCTGCTGTTCATTTCAATGATTTGTGCACTACCAAAACTTTTTTTATAATTCGCTACGGGTTATCCAGCAGAAAACTCCACTACATACAAAACCCAATTTTTCTATGCCTGTATAATTTTATATTGCATTAGGACTAAAACTCTTAAATTAATAAAGTTATTTTGGATTCCAACCTGGACAGAATTGACTAACGTCAATCACAATCCTGTATACCTCCTTTAATAATTATTTAATAGTCATATGTTAGTAGTCACTAACATTGGTCTATCCAAGGCTGAAAAGCTACCAACAAATACGCGAGATGTATTTTTATGCAAGCACAAAATCAATATAGGTTACTTAATTTTATACAAATCCGTAACCAACCAACTGTTATATCTTTAATAAGCATATTGATAAAGTAACTTGCATTGACATCTTACATAGAGGCGCTCCTATCACTAGCATGTCTGCACTGCTCCTCTATCTTCCTCTCTTCTATTAGCACCATCTCCTTCTGTTTCTGCTTCCATGCTTCTCTAGCGAGTTGGAAGGTTTTCATTTCCTCACGCATCTTGTTTGTCGCATGTACCTTTTGCTGAATTTCCCTTGAAAATGTATGGTAAAACAAAGACTTGCTATAATTACCCTAATAATTTAAGCAACATGTGAGCACAGGCAGTATCTTAAATTGACAGGCCAATTGAATTTAAATCCATGCTTAGTAGTCACATAATGGAATCAGTCATAGTTATGTTTGAATGACACTGTGAGAGCATATAGCAATTAATAATCTACATACAGTTAATGGCCCGTTGAAAAACTCAACCACTTTAAAATACACAGCCATTAATTGCAATTTCAATTTAAATAAGTCATGAGTAAAATGATAAGGTTGCTTAGTTATGTGTCAACACTAAAAATAATGCACATTTTAAATATTTATCTTTCCATTTAAAATTTTACCTCTGGTCCTCATCAGCAATTGTCCTTATAATATCCTCCAACATCTTCTTCTCTATCAATGTATCCTCATACTGACACTGCCGCTGTCTCTGCTTATTGACCAGCTGCTGCTGCAAGTCTTTGCAATACTGAGTATTTCGTTCTATCTTCGCTTTACCCTCACGTTCAGCTTCCTCTGCGTCATTATTTAGTGCATTGAGAACTATTCGATTCACCTCGGATTGTTCAACCTGTAATTTTCCAAAATTAGATATCATTATTAATAACGAATTAATTATGATTTTTATTATACTTTATAACTTGTGACTTCCCTCTCATGTTTTGTCATTCTAGTGACATTTTATTCAAATTTATTAACAAAAGTATAATCTAAGCAAGATGTAAAAATTGGTTCATGACAAATAATAGCTCAATGATATAAAAAAGATTGTGGGTAGTTTCATAAATTGGAGAAAATACTGGATTATCTAACATCATAGCCGTATACCTATGAATAAATATATATGATAAATATATATATATACCTGATTAATAAATACTACAAATATTTTCAAGGCTAAAGAAGTAACTTTAAAGTACCTTATCCTGTAATTTCCTGTACTCATTATTCTGTATCTGTTGCTGCAGATCCCTGCAGACATATCCAGCTTGCAACTTTTTTTGTAGTTCTCTCAGGCTAGGGTCACGTTCTCGGAGGTAGTGGCGACGCATCAGCCCATTTATATGCTCATTTTTGAACTTGACAATTTCAAAGCCAAGCTTCGCTTCTTCCTCTGCACGGGCATTGACTATTGCTGCATGATCAGTTCTCTGTAATATGATTTGAGGTTCGATATTGTGTAATTGATTTAATGTTTGAAGATACTGTCTATTGAGTTGCAAAATTGAATGGATTTGATCCCACCGCAGGACAAATTTAAAATTGTATACTTATAAAGTATATACTCAGTTATATACTTAACTAGCTGTGCCTGTGACTTCGTCCGCATAGAATTTTTTATTTAGAAATCAATTAGGGAAACATAAAAGTGTTTTTAATACAAAGGACCTTTTTTTAAATGTATTGTATAATTTTTTTAATGTATTATTTAAGAACTATTTTGTTAACCATAAAAATGTTTATAGTGGGTTAAGTAGCTAGACATATGTTGTCGCGGACTTTTGAGTAACTTTCACCATTGACTTAGCACACACAAGGAGAGCTCTAAATTTTGCTGTTGTGGCAATATTTTTTACTGCTGCTCCTTTCCTATTCATCTTAGCGTGAAGTTATATAGCCTATAGCCTTCCTCGATAAATGAGCTATGTAACACTGAAAGCATTTTTCAAATCGGACCAATATTTCCTGAAATTAGCTGAAGAGTTTGTTTGATTGTTTGAACACTCAAACAATCAAACAAACTCTTCAGATTTTTATTATTAGAATAAATATTATACTTTGTATAAAAGTATAACTATATTAGTATAGAATTATAGAAGTATAGATGTATGCATGTAGTTAATTAATTATCCAGCATGAAAGAATGTAGCACTGTAGTTAATTAAAATAATGTGTGATTTATAGCAATTTATTTCATCTTAGACTACATTCACCAAACATTATTCATTTTAATGAAATACTTTGCAATAGAAACCATTGTTTGTTAAATGGTTGAAAGTGTGTCTGCTAATCTAGAGATCCTGGGTGTAAATCTGGGTCAGATATTTTTAAATCAAAATTCCTAATGCTGGCTTGGAGTCCAGATTTATTACATCACAGGTGACTCATGGGATAGAAGTGTGCTACACTCCCCTGCTTACCTCTTTGTGTAATGCATGGGTGATTTTATATCTAATGATGCTATTTTTAAAATTTTAGCATCGATACAATTTAAAGTTTAAGTTCATACAAGCTGACAGTGAAGCATATGTTTACAGTTAAATAACAAAGCTTCTTTCAGTCATATAATGCATAATTGATAATTCAATAATTAAGACATTAGTCTAATCCCTAACTATATGACCTCTGTGATGTGAAACAATGTGTCAAACAGTAAATGTCTAATAGAACGTATACCTCTTGAAAGTCCTTTTCCATCTCAGCTTCCCTCTGAACAAGAGCCAAGCAGCGGCCCATCCTACCATCTTCCATCCGATTGTTCAGCCATTGGATGTCGAGCGCGCGCTGGTATGACTCCAACTCTTTGCGCCGGGCCTCCGCCACGGCATTGCGTTGTAACTCGTTCTTTGGTTCCTTTGAAAATATATACAGATATGAGGAAGGACCTCGTACAGGTCCGACACTAGTCGGGCTATACCGAAAATATTAAGTCAGAAACATTATAATGTAAAAAACTCTAAACGTGTAGATCACCATTTGTCTAATAGACTTCTTTGTAGTTTAAATTTCAGGAATACAAAAACTGCTGTATATTGCACCAATTTCACCAATTGTATTTAAACAATTATACAGTTTTAAGAACGCCGCAAGCAAGTAACCTACTTGTTATTAAAATTATACAAAACAAACAATATGTAAAGATTTAAGCAATAGCGCCATTTAACGTTTATTTGTTGCCCTAGTAATAGTTGCCTAGGTTGCGCCTACATGATCGGTTATTCAAAGTTCGATTAATTCGATTGCTACGTTAAGGTATCCGATTATTTCTGTTAGATTTACTTCAACAATTACTACGAATTAATAGCAATTCGACTTTTAGAGGATGTATGGCGATATTAATTCCGGTGACTAATCAATAAGCATAATTATTTATGAATCAGTTCATTGCTGTGAATTCAGGTATATTCCTATTTCTTTACCCTGGTGTGAATCACTGAAACGATTAAAAGCCTGGATGAGTGATATCTTGAGATTAGAATTTTGCTATGTATAATTTAGCTTAATGCATCATTTAATTTAATGCATCATGTTAAATTCACAAAGGGAATTATGAGATTTATGAGTTTTCAGATTTGATGAAGTCCTTGTAACAAAACATTTAAAAAGACTATGGATATTCTATAGTACATATAAAAACTATACAAGAGACATAGATTTTATAAAATTATTTGATATTTTAAAATGCTCTTAGATTATCGCTAAACAAATCAATCCATAATCGAGCACTGTATTCGATTTTATAAGCTAGGAAATCATGAAAACAGATAGGTAAAAGACATTCACATTTTTATGTAGGGATTTTATCGGCTGGAAAAGCCTTCTAAATATCTTTTAATTTGTAATAAAGTAGAAAATATCATGTTACTTTTACACCACAATTAACAAAATAAATGGTATGTCCATAGCAATGAAATGATTAAATAATGAAGAAAAATGTCATTGGAATTTAATAGTAAGCTTTTTTAACAAGAGAACACGCCATCTATTTATATAAATGTGCAACTTAAAGTAATAATTACTACTATCGCCATCTATTGTGACGTACTGACAATTTTTTTTCCCAGACTGGTTTTTTTTTAACTATTTTGCGTCAGGTCGTGAGTGGGAATGTCACGCCAGTCTGGTCGCTCAGCAATTGAGTTTTGACGTGTGACAGCAGGCTACAACTTGGTCGCTTGCAGAGTTGTTGGTGTAACGAAATTATAGACAGTTGGTAATGAAACAGTGATAGAAATGGCCGAGAGTAAAGGTGCGTTAATCGCGAAACGTATGCAAAAGCATGCCGGACGGGCGAAGGAGAAGGTATTTATCGTTTTATGTTCCATGCGCTATGTGTTCTGTTTTGGTGATGGTGTTCAGAATGTAGATAGAAGTGTGTGAAAGTGGGTTTGCGAGGTATCGCACCAGACCGGACCAATCTGACGTGTTGATGGTCACTGATCATACGACTCCCCCATCTGTGGCAAGTCTTATCTCCACCTGTTGATTTTGATCTGTGGCTCAGATATTACAATTCGCGGCTCGTCCGATCCATCTATTTGTCCAAAAACTCAGCTGACTTACGTGACTAATAGGCCGTATTATCTCTGAACCTTATCATTTCCAGGGTGAAGCTAATGCCTATTTTTAGTTTGTACTACATATGATTTATATTTGGAAAATACTTAATGTGCACTTAACTTAAGCAAGATAGTACTGAAGGAGCTGTAAGTGCATTTATTTATGGAAAATTTACTAGTTATATCATTACTGGGTCTGAATGTGAACCATTTCTTGCGAAGTGCTCCCAATTTTAAAAATAACCTGAACGATAGCAACAGTCCCTGAGGCTAGAGACAGACTGTGCCGGTTTGCTCTGGGTAGTTATTTCAACTCCTCTATTTTTATGCAGTGCCACCAACTATTTAATTTTGTCATTTTTAAACTGACTGAGAGACATTATTCCAAATGCATTCTGTATCACAGGGAGAGATATTGTTACATTTACTTGGAAGAATTAAAAATGAAAAAATTATGTACATTTGACTAGGTATCAAATTATTCAATATCATTATTGTACATATAATAATTAATTTTACTAATAAGTAATAATTAATTTTACTAATGAGAAAACTAATTTAAATTAAAATAATATAGGTAGATTTAAACTTCTCTTTTTCTCAGAACAATACTGCTTGCTAAATCATAACTAATCACGGCAAAGAAATCTATTATTGCCTTTAATAGAACAACATTGCACCTTTACTTCCTGAAAGGGGTATGCAGAGAAATGTAGTACTGCCATGTTTCAACTGTTTTATATGTCCCATGGAAAAGGAGGAGAGAATATTTCTATAGCTCATAACAAAATTTCCGCATGCAATGCATGCAATACTCTACTTTAGTTACAGATAACTAAAGTAGAGTATTGCATGATAGCACATACATTAAATTCACCCTCAAAATATATCTCATAACTTTTGCAACTTGCAAAAGTATGACAACTGAAGTCAATTTAAATTAAATTTATTAAAGAGTAATTAAGTCATTGTTGAATATTTGTGTATAATATAAATATGTAGAAGCATAACATCTTTTTAAATTATTTTAATTATCCATGCTTTCTAAATTTCTACATTTTTTATTATTTTTATAATATTGTGTTCAGGATTACGTTGGTTAGTAATGTAAGTGTGAATAAATTATAATGATTAATATAATAATGTGTTGGTTAATAAGGAAAAATAAAATATAAATCCAACATGTCAAATGTGAGTTAGTTTTAAATATACTAGGGATAAATAATCACATTATTAAGTAATACTAAATGTAACAATGAGATTACACATTAATAAATGAATGATGACAAGCCATATAACTAATAATATGAGAATGTCATTTTTAGAACTTTCGAAGAGATGCTTATAAAAACCATGCATTAAAAGTGTGCATTTGGTCTGCTTCAAATGCGCTAAAACAGCAAACTCTTAATTATATGTATGTGATAGGCTGTTGACCTAATCTGGCATCCAGCCCAGACCATGTGCACAGGCATTGCCCACTGCCAAGACAGCAAGAGAAATGTCGCACCCATAAAAAAATGGTATGAATAATATTTTAATCTTTATTGCAGTGATAACCTAGTGGTTAAGAATTCAGTCCCTCACTCTGGCGGTGCTGGGTTCAAAGCCATGGTACACACCTCTTTTCAAAAATGTACTTTTAGATTGAAATATCACTTGGCAACTGAAAGGAAAACATTGTAAGGAAACCTACACACCATATAATTTATTAAAAAAAAATCTAAGGTGTGTGAATTCCTCATTACTAATGGTTTTGGTTTCTTGTTTACCTGCTATTGTATTTATATGTTTTACTAGGAGAAATGGGTCCACCGGTCAACTGTGAGTGAATCACAGGGTTCACTGGTGGAGGATGCCTCAAGGCATTAAGTTGGCCTGTTTTTTTGCATGGTGTACACAAACAAATAAATACATTTCACACCACATGCTGTATTATCTATATCTGAGAATTTGTTAATTACTTTACTTCTTAATACATAAATTAGTGTATAATTGATTTTTAATGTCCAAATCCATCAAATCTACACAAATGGCTTCATTTTGTAGTGTGCTTGTCTAAGGAATAACATAACTTGTGCACCTAAGATATGTGTGATTGAATACTTACTTTCATTTAAAGCCTTATTGTATCCTTTTAATAAGAATATGGCAATACTACTCATTTCCTTCATAATGTGTTTGTAGTACTGTTTCATCACCTAATTGACAATTCAATAAAGAGAAGAATTAATACTTATTGCAAAATATCATCTGTACATGTTGTTCTTTGTATAAATATTCTATACTTTAAAGGAAAAATACACAGAATTCTATTTTTTATTACAACATATCTTCAGACATTTCCTACTTGTTTTAAACCCATAGCTGCAGTTTCCAAATGTAAAATACTATGTTAACATTCTCCAATGGCATAACAAAGTTGCCTTGGAAATTGACAATATTTCTTATAATTCAATGTATGAATAATTAGTACTTGAAACACTTTGTATGCACAGAAATTGAATACACTTTTTATCACTCCACTTGCTATCTGGGTTGCTTGTTCGATGTTGTTTGTTATTGACCTTAAATATGTTAGTCAGTGCTATTTGTCTTTATTTAAAGCTGTTATACTAAAGCCGTAAAGCGCTTAAAGTGCTGTGGCGATTACAGATTTTGACAGTTTATTTAGTTGAGCAGCAGTGGTCACAATTAGCTCATGAATAGGTGATCTGTGGTTGCAAATTTTGGCTAGTATTTCTTTGCTTCTCGCTGGTGTGTTGAACAGTTTATATTAATATTCATAATTAATATTTTAACCTGTCAAATACCAAACAACCTTCCCACACTGACGCTTTTCCTTGACACCTAAGTTCACCCATATATAGATTTCTAGCGCCACCTACGGTCAACCAAAATAACTGAATATTATTATGTTTCGCCATATATATTATGTCTGGGTTGTTTAGAAATAGAAAAAAACATGATTGTCACCATTTCACAATAGGTAAAGTATACAATTGGCTGGCAACACTGAATACGGTACATGCGTTTACCGTTAATATTTACCAATAACGGAGTGTCGATATTAAAAAAATCTGCGTTTGACCACGTTGTACTTCTTATACAGATTTCCCTGACCGGAAAAAGAATTCTCTCACTCTTTAAAATACAGTTAATCATTTTCAAATTAAAGTTTTACGATTATTAATGAAATATGTTTTACATCAGTAATGTACAAATCATTTGATTGACATGCGTGATGTGAAAAATTATTTTCTTAAAGATTAATGCATATTAGCTCCCAGACATAACAGTGCTTTTGTAATACGTAACATCACGCGTGTAATCCCGAAAGCGTAGGTACTTTACCTACGCTTTCGGAGATTACATGGGAGTGGGAGTGGGATTACGTGGGAGTGTAGTAGTACGAGGGAGTGTAGTAGTTTCGTCAGTTATGTTTCTGTTCCGGACACCATACCAGATTCCGAGTGACTATTACAAATTCTTAATTAGATAAATCCAATAGTACCCGACCCGGGATTTGTACCCACGACCTCCCGATCGGCTGTCGCGTTTACAACCACTTGACCAACGACGCGGCGTAATAGTTTCTCTAAATGAATAAATAATTGTAATTTAAATTATAAATACTTTTGTAATTAACTTTAAGTTATTTAACCTCCAAATGTATGCATATATTTTCGTATCTAAGCGTAATCACGTTTCATATAACTAATTCAAATTTGTGGTTGTTTAATAGGTACTATGAAACAGTTTTTATTGCAGTCTGTTAGGATTTATTATTATCTGTTTGACCTCGATCCGAGTGATGGGAAGCGTAGAAATGTGCTCTTCGATGAACCATCACCCATTTTTATATATTTGTAAATGATGATGACGTAAAGCATAACGATTAACTGACCTGTTTTGGAAAAATGTGTGCGTTATTATTTTCACTAATTAATAAAACTTATCAACTGTTATCAATTTACTTCTGCACAGCACTATTTGATAAATCTCATTATTGAAATTATTTATTATATATGTTACATATGTTCAGCTGACCAAATAGTAGTTCGAGGAATCTATAACTGTGTTCAATCGAACAGTGGAATTCCAAACGATAGTTAACTCGATATGTATGACCTGACTCCGCTAACCGGTTTGTGATATCATCGTATTAATCAAATGTCAGCCTCCATCTCTTAGCGGGTTCGTGTGAGGTGAAATTACATTGGCCACCTATAAAAACCGCTATTTTATTCGATTGCTGTGTCTAATACACTTTTAGGCACAGATGTCAATGTACTGTTTATAAAAAGGAATTATGAAATTACTTCTAAAAAATCATATGTGGCGTTTCTTTAAAAACTACCATTTTAACGTTTTTCTATGAAATTGCAGCAGAGCGCTCAGTCGGTAAGGCGTACGTTCAGAAAATTGGAGGTGTTATAAATATTTGGAGAGTTCAAGTTTGTATAAAAATTTTAACCGCCAATAAAAATCTAATCCACGTAAAGTAACCCAAACGTAAACTTAACCCAATATTCTAATATTTTTTAATTGCTATATCAATGAACGGATTTTATGCACACATACTATTTCGTTTTCTGATAAATACAAATAAAAATTATTAGAGCATTATATTTAGCACCTTGAGTTAAAATGAGACATTTGTAAAACAAAATAGAATCAATAACGAAAAATATCCAATGACGATTCCACATTCCAATTACGGAATTGCATCGAATTCGACAGATCAACAAATCGATAATTCGGCTAAAATATCAATTCAAACGTACGTATACAATACGTTTACTCGATATCGCGCCTCGGCGTGAAGTTCAAACTGTAACAATCGAAAGGTTACGCGACAATGCAGTTGTAAACAGTTGCGTGTAACTGTTACCGCCATGAGAACGCCCACAGTGAGACCTGCCGAGACCGACGTCGACATGAGAATGTTACTGTCATCGTGTAACTAACTGCATCAAGGGGTGCGCATGTAACTAATGGCATTTAAACATGCCTTCAAGCTGCATAATCAACTATTTTAGATAATCGATCTGTAAGCTCGGCAAACGTCGCTGAAAAATTCAAGGCTTGAAATTATGTTAAAAAGATCGTATTTCTACCTTTTTTATACAATAGGAAAATGAGAAATGTATCATAGGTGCTTTTGGCTGTTTAAAAAGTTTTCCTTTCGTTTTGTTAACTTCCTTCGTACGACAGAAAAATATATGGACATCTGTCATAATTATTATCATAATTTACATTTTACATTGTTCAGCCTCTTGTCTACGGTTAAAACCATTTGTCAATATGATTCGATTTCGTTCAACTATAAAAATACAAATCTACGAGAAATAAAAGTGTCATATTTTTCTAGATAAATATCGCTATTTTCTATTTTGAACGGAATTCATCGCCTGTATTAAAATCAGAATTTTATTCATAAAATTCATTGATTCCATATTTAACACAATTGGGATTCAGGAAAAATGTGTTGCTTTTGGTAAAGTACTGTGTGTATGTATATAGAATTAGTAAACATGTACCAAAACTACACACGAATCACAAGAGAAAAAATTGCTCTTACTAAAAATCGGTAGTCGTTGGTCATGCGCTATCTACGGTATACTGAGTGTGGACCATTCCCATCGTTTGACTAGCTTTTTTCTCGTTTTGTATTGTAATAATGATTATGAGCTAATTTTGTTATTACTGATGAAATACATTTTAGTCTTTATGGTCTAAAATAACACATAATTTCTTATATTTTCTATCGTATTTGGCCTTAATCCCGTCTGATAGAGAGCGCCGATGCGTCTAAGATGGAGCCCGCGTGCATAGAAAAAGCCTATTCACCCTCGCTTTTAAGAATCTTAGGTTACAAGTGTCCGGAAACAGACGCTGGCAGTTAGTTTAAATTAAGTGATGTTGTATATTTGCACTTTGCATGTTTATCATACTAAGGTAGAACCAGTTCTCGCTCACCGCATGTGAAATGCACGAGGCACGATATTGATATTTTATGGAAATAGTGAATAAATAATATAACGTGTTACGTTTGACACTATATAGTGTAAAAATACGATACGAATTCTTCGTCGAATTCGTTCGAACACCCATACCTAATAGCAACGATAGTATATTAGTTTAAAATTACATCTCCCACTCCCAGAGTCTTGGGTTCAAATCCTAGCGAATTTTTGTTTACAAAATTGTTTGCATTTTCAAAACTAAGATATTTCTGGTTGTGACGGCTAAGGAATGCTGTATTTAACAATACTTATGATAATACATACAATTTTATTAAAATAATTACCTACTCCACAAATAGAAATTTTTGTTTTAGTGTTAACGCAATGTTTATAGAAATCTCGCATTTCGTGTTAATGCGTTTTGTTAACAACTAATAATAAAATACAAGATATTCGAGAAACGGCCAACCGCTTCCGGTCGGTTCATGCCTAAACGTCAACCGTCAATCGGCGTCAATATGAAAGTCGCAACGCAGAGATGCGTTCGCGTTAGCTCTAGCGCAAACGTACCGCGTTGCTGGACGGTCATTTTTCGCTTTGTGTCCACAATTGACTTTCTACGCCCTCGATGGCGACGAGAGGTGATTGTCAATGTTCTAACAAATGTCCCGTGTATGGTAATTTACCCAATGTTTAGACCGACACGTATAGGGGTCGCCTTTTGTGGACTAAGTCCGGGCTGCGCCAATGATATGCCTCGACTTGCATAGTGCAACTTAATTAGATATTGTTGCTAATTGCCTTCTATTGCAGTCTTGGCCATTGTCAAAAACACGGAAAGTAGTCTTTGGAAATTAACCTATTTTTTAATACCTGTGTTATCATCGTACCTAGTTATACTCGTATATGTACGTGACGGTAAAATAGGAATAATGTAAACTTACGACCTAAAGAATCTAAGGGTATAAACATTCATGTAACTTTCTTTGTGTTTTTGTAATTCTATGTTGAATATTAGAAAATATTGTAGTGTTCGACCCGGGACCTCCCGATCGGCAGTCGCACTTGCAACCAACACGACCAACGTGGCAGGGGGTTCCAACCACCATCTCAGGAACCCAAGCCAACCTCACCTGCACGTGGTGCACCCT
>DWEC01001567.1:0-13139 GCA_018245735.1 Microceris miodesmiata | reverse complement strand
CTAATATGGGCGTCATGTACAGTAAAGCTTCAATAAACGTTGCCTATACTTTTTCGCAGAGTTCAACCCATATTAATTGAAAATCATCAAATTAAGTTCAGAAATTTTATAATAATAAATATATACAGATTGAGAAGTAGGTACAACAAGACGTTGATTATATACTTTCCAATTATACTTATAGTACAATACGAATGACCTCGTTTCATCATATGGCAATGGTTTGTCAAAGTGAGTCCCGGAACGACTTTTTGGAAAGCTGAGTTTATTCATAATATTACATAACTTCGACAGCAAATTTATATGAATACGGATCTGAAAGCTGTATTGTTGAATAAATATTGTGTTGATTAGATAGTTTTCAGTTTGCCCGTGATAGGTTTATGTAATGTAAGTTGGCTTTTGCAATTAATTTTTAATTTTTGACACATCTGTATTTGATACACAAATATTAATCAAATTTATAAAATTATTAAAAAGTAGTTGTAATAACTTTGGTGGCTTTCATAAAGATATGTTTAAAACTGTACAATGTTTGAGTGACTTAAATGTATAATTTCAGAAATTTCTTCTTCGTCGATCAACTATTTCCTTAATCAACTATTTGCTTCGCCAGGTCTAAGCTACATGATCCAGCATTGGCGGAGTGGAGTTGCATGTTGTAGATATCAACAACTCTAGATCGGTTAGGTCGTACATATGTACATTGTCGTCGAAAGTAGATACTGAGTAGAACATTGTATTTTAATAAATACCATGGTAAGTTGATGTTTACGATACATCTATAATACTGCTTACATATATTTAATTAGGATTTTAGATCAGCTCTTTCAATATTTCTCAAAAATATTCTTACAATCAAAGAGCTTCAAAACAGTGCTTCTATTTAGCTCTGTGAGACGCAGTAGCAGTCAGAACAAGTATAAAAATGGATCAATCGTAAAATTTTTACAGCGAAATATAAAATTGTGTATATTTCTGTTTCAGACAATAAAGAAATAACGATGAGAATGTGTATCTGATGGAGCCATTTATTAAAATAACTGTAGAGCTGGTGAAACTGACATCGAAAATAATAGAGTCGGCGATACGCGCGGTGCTGGAGACCGCGCTCGAGGTGGCGACGATTGCTGTCGTGGCGACCACTGGATTGATGATAAGCTTATATTTTATAAGGTAACTAAATTTTCTTTAAAAGTTTTATCTGTTGTCTGCTTGAAATCGCTTATGAAACAATAACATCGCCTCTTGCATTCTACTCTGAGACTTTGATATAAGACTTATCTTTCGTATTTGAACGTGTAATTAAGTAATTAATTAATTAATTGTGTATATTGTATTATATTAGTACCATTATAACATGACGTCAGGTCATTAATGATGTAGACAAAGGTCAAGAAGGTCCAAAACTCTCTATCTTTACAGAACTAAGATGCTTTTTCTATATTCATCACTTCTTCCTTCTTCTTCATTCACATCACGCCGGTATCAGAGGCTTTCGGTGCTCATCAGCCATTTTATTCATTTAGGCAAGATAGAGAAGTCTTGATCTGCAGCCATCAACATTCACATTGTATTATTTGTATTAATAAAACTGATAATTATATATATTTTCTTTTGTAGATACGGAAATTGCCTTCCAGGTGAGATTTGTTCCACTCGGTCTATTGGTACTGCTCTGATGGTGGCCGGCTGGGCGCTCCTCTCGTACGCAGCCTACCTTATAATAAAGAAGATGCAATGATGTGGTTGTTGGTAAAGTGGTCACCTGTGTTAATCTATTTAATTGTCAATGAAATAAAGACAAAAAGTTCCATTTCAATTTGATGTATGTTACGCTGCTATAATTGTAATTCATATATTATTTGAATTATCTCAGTTGGACCATTCTAAGTAAAAAGCTATAAAAAGCTTCGTAACATGATTGTATTTTCCCGAAGTGGTAGGTAGAGGAATGTAGTACCACCACATAGGCGATGAGCTTAATAAATAGCGTTATTAAACTGCATAATGCGAGGAGAGCTTTGCATACATAATAAAGGTCGTTGCTTAATACTAAAACTCATATCTGAGTCCCTTTGAGCGATAGCTGGTAATTTCCCGTCTGGCCGCCTTCGCTTCTGTCAATATGGAAATTTGATATTACCGTTCACATGCTTTGGAAGTCGCTAATGGCCTTCAAAGAAAACATGGGCTAGATGCTAATTTTGCACCAATTAATACCACCTATTGTTGTAAAATCGTTTAACTAACTATAGGTACTAGGTTCCTGACACGGCAGGCAGTGAGCACCAATTGCCAAATATCTATCTTTTCACATGTACTGTGCTATTTGTAGTACATTCATCACTCTCGTTATGACGACATCTAACGTATATTTAATTTAAAGTCACAAAATATACAACATACATTTCCATTCCATTTCCTCTGCGAAAGATATCGATAAGAGATAATCTAAGCAAACATATGCTTTTCGGTTAGATCACCAACTTTCGCAATAACCGCCTAAAGCAATGAACCGACTTAGCAACTTTTATCTGTCTTATACTCGTTCTAACTTTTACTGTCTCGAGTTCCTCATCGTGGCTACTGTTTGACGTAGAATAGGAACAATTTGATGACAGATTTATACTTATTTATCATCAATATTTTTTTAGCTCCATTGTTGGACAAGGGTGTTTATTATGAGAAAGTTTAAAGTTATTGGCTATTACTGGCCATGCTATTCCAGTGGGGGTGGCAGACTTCCCAGACCTTAAAGAAATGTGTGGTGAACTCTAAAGTGGGCAGGTTTCACGATATTCATACATCACAATAAATTATATTTAATCTTCAAACGCCATACAACGAAGCCATGTAACGAAGTACAAAAAAGTTCTCGTAAAGATAAAAACTTTCATGATTTTGAGTAATTTAAAGGTTAACGAATTGCAAATTAGAGAAACCTTCGACGAGCGAAAGTTGCTTGCGAATTGTTTTCGCATTCTTTTTACTTTTATAACTACTCTATTCATGTCAAAGGAAAGGTAAATGATAATCTTTGAATAACGTCGTGGACACATTTAAGGATTCTTTTTACACCTTTTTCTCTAACGCACGAACGATAATGGTTTACAGTCCCACTAAAATGTTCTGTAGAGATTTATATTTTGGAAACGCAATAAGAACATTTAGTTTGTAAATATGAATACGCTTGTTATTGTTGCAATAAATACAGCATCAAATAAGGCTATACATGTAATCTCGGCATATACATACATATGTATTTGTCGCCTGCAAAACGCCCTGTAAAAGACAAAGGGGCTATCACCTAAGCGATAGTGTCGACATCTTGGCGACAGTGCTGCCATCTGTTTAATAACAACGGCACCTCTACCCCCAACCAATAATTACTATTGAGTGTGCGATACTACTTTATATCAAAATTGAATTTTTATTAACTAAAAATTATCCAAAAGACAAAAGGCACATGTAATTGTCAACATCAGCTATAGGCCCTTAAGTATTTACGAGTAATGTATCGCAAATCGACTTACTAACAAAGCAAAGGAATTATCAGTGATTGTAATTAGGTTTGGCGCCGTTTAAATCGAATCCATCAATCGCTCTTACAGTTCCGGAATCGTACACGAAATCCCAATATATCTCATTTAGGACACACATCCTGATAAGCCTGTTTTATCCGTCAATTTTACACCCGTCCAATCACCGGATACCAGGCACCAGAAACCTTTACGATTCCGCCCTTACTTATATAAATGACGGGTTTTCTAACCTTTTGAAAATGTCCCAATCTGTACTTCTGTACCAAACTTAATGTTAAATCCATTAATTTTACCATGTATTAAAAGAAGAACGGCAGGTATGCAAAGATTTTGCAAGGTAAGATTATGCAGGTATGCAAGGATATTTGGCACTCCGTACTCTCTGTTTACCACGTAAGGTACTTGGTGTAAAGATATGTAGGTATATATGTATTAAAATTGAACCGTTGCTAATCGTACCTATCAAAGCTGCATAAAAATCAGTCTTCTGGTGTCTTCTGAGTGAACAAATCTTAAATGTTTGTAAGGTTTATTAGTTATTGAGTGCGGGCTTGAGAGAACAGGTAGAAGCTATAGTTACTTGTAGTTTCTCGTTGCAGTGTGAATGCCTTAACCTTATTGAACGCGTAGCTATAAGTTCAGAAGTCGTAACGAATGAAGTTCGCCGACTACGTCATATAGCAGCTTGATGAAACCGCAGAAAACTTAGTTATTACCGTTTCACATCAACGCCGGTTCTAATTTCGTATTAATTACGTACACGCCTACTCGTCACGTGTCGTTTCTAATTTGCCTACAACTTGATCTTTATTACTTCTCACGAAGTTTTGCTCGCCGTGTTTATAAGGAAATTTTTAATTACGTCACTTATTTGTGTTTGAAGCACAGGTACTACATGTATTGTTATACGACAGTCGTATGACAAAATTAATTATGTGTTACGTCAGAGCGCACAATCCGTCCCACTCTGCCTGCTGCATGACCTTAGTCCTCTAAATATGAGACTATTAAGCCCATAGTCCAACAGTGGAATTATAGTGGGTCAATTATTAATTATTATCTTATTATATGCAAGATATGTTGAACTGCAAAATACATAGGAAAAAATATGAAAAAATAAAACATATTGACTAAAACTTAAAAGAGTTAATCTTTTGACCGTCATGTAAACTGTTTAACATTTTTCTAATGATATTTATGTAAATTTTATATGAACAATTATGTTAGAATTATCACAACCATGGAAAGTCAAAAATCCTATGAAAACGATTATTCAAATACGTGGCATACCTTTAAGCGAATTCATTAATATTTTTCAATCATACATTCATTTTTCAACTCCTAATACACGGACGCCGGTTAAAATATTATATTATGATTCTTTGTATAAAATGTTCAATGAACTAACCCTAACAATACTAAGGTAATCCTTTTTACAGTTTACACACTAAATGAAGAAGAGACAAATAATTACTTACATTCTCATGTATTTGTAAATGGTCATATAACATATGTACTCTTAATTTCTTTGTCGGGACTTTATTCTGACCATAAAAACTCATAAAGAAAAGACCAGATATAAATCCAAAACTTTCCGATTACTTCGTTAGAAACAATACGTGAGTTAAGCCCTATGTTTATAAAATTTTCAAAACAATTTATTTGTTTCGTACTTTGAGCATGAGAGAATGATATCGTACGTCATTTATCATATCTCGCACTGCAATAGATCTCTTTACCGTCTACTGGCTTTACAGTTTTTCTCCAACTCCAAAGAAAAACTGACACAAAAGATTCATTCGGATAATTTATCACTTTTTAAACAAGTTTCAACTAACATTGTTTGTCTAACAATATAAATATCATGCAAAGGAGATATATTGTTAACAGATACATTTTTTGTTTTAGAATATTGAAAGATGATTTATATCGGTTTATAGAAAAACAAAATTATTTACGACACCGACAAGACATTTGTAATACAAATAACTAAAACTTTTTTTAATTTTGAATTTTGAAAAAAGTAAATAGATTTTTTACTATGAATAATTCGGAATTCTGCTATCAACTAATGTTGATATCTGAAATTTTGACTTATAAGAGAATTGAGATGAGGTGAGATTGAGATGAGATGATGAATTGAGATGAATTTTGAGTTAATCTGAAATTTTGAATTCATGATCTACTCGTATTCGTGACTGTTAAATACACAACCCACAGTTGGCTATCGTGATAGGCTCTCCTTAACAGTAGTTATCTCCTTAACTGAGAGAAGACTCGTGACCAATGGTGATAAAAGATTGATGATGATGATAATGAAAGTTGTCAAATTTATTTTAAAGATTGAACTGTCAAATTTATTTTAAGAATTTTAAGTTCCATTTATTATAAAATGACGTAACCCATATTACTTCAATCTTTAATCAGTATTTATAGGTATATATATTAACAAAATGAATGTTAAAATGAAAACTAATTTTAATGTATAGACTGTTTGACGTAACTCATATATGCCTAAGTAAATTCTTTATAATATTTCTGAGCACTTAAGAGAACATTTAAGACATTTTTTCTTTCAGTTCCATACCCTGCATCAAAATTCATTCATATTTTCATGTAAATATTCACATCAAATGCAAATAACTAAGCGTCAGTTTTAATGTACTTTTGAAGATTAATGATAAGTGAATGAATATGATATTTTATTAACATAATGGACTTTTCCAATTTCGCAGGTGATTGAGAGTAATGGAACTAAAATTTATAATAAACTTATGTCGTGTTCTTCCAATATAAAGTTATAATATTGCTAGTTAAAATCTCAGCGCGCACTTTTTAGTATACAATGTTATATGCGTTATTAAGATTAAAATAATACCACTCGATGTCCTCTCGGAATGAGAAGCACTAAAGTCAGAGGTTCTCACTTTGTCCAACAATGCGACTATGCTATTATTGCTACAAATACACTGCGATTCTGTGTACAATTTAAATATCATTACTTATTAATCTGATCGGATTGTAAAAAAAAATTCCAACTTGCCACACCTACAAACCAGAAAATGATATAGACACGCTTATTTACGAATTAATCCCGAATATGTCCCTATTATTTGGAAAGGAAAGTAAGTCGTAGTGAATTATGACGAGCAACTTTTGTCAAATGTTAACCATTAGGTGTCAGGTGACAACACTGTGAGCCTAATGTGTGGACACAAGAAAGACTGGTGGCGATCATGTTATATGCCTAATGTTGGGACATTAATTGTTGCGGGTGACAAAATATAGAGAATATTTATTATGTCTCATTCGTCCTATAGCAACACATAACTTTGAAGTTAGTTAGCACTTTAATTGTTTAGGTGGACAATGTGGAGTATAAGAGATTCCAAGCTCTGCTTAAAAACCCAAGACAATCCTATCTGCCCGTGGTGCACCCTGTTATAGAAAATATGAGGCTCTAGCGACGGCATGGATAGACACGGTTATATGCCTAAGCCACTGACTGGCATCAGTTTAGGCGGTGCGAGAAACTTTGCTCGGCGATTCGCAGCCTGCATGACTAGTGTAGGAAGTATGGGCAAAAACCCGTCAGGGATGCTTGTAGCCGGCAGTGGACTGAGACGAACTGATGATAGTTATGAGTAAATGGATTATGTTATAACGTGTTAATACTATCGACTAGAAAACTAACAAAATAGGACTTGTTGCCAAGACGTCGTCCATGTTTGATGAAAGTTTTAAAATTTTAGATGGGCCCAAGCAATGTTATATGACTTATAAAACAAATTTGTAACAGAGGGCAATTTTGTACTGCAAACAGGTATCAAAATGATTAATTCTGTACTTGGTGTAACAACTTACCGTAAATAGATTGAGTGCGTAATTGCAACGTAGTTACATTGTCATGTTACATATAGGACGACGTAACTACATAGTAACATTATGAAGCAAACTTATCTCATGGTAATATTTAATGACGTTTCGCGAATTATTTCACGGTTTATATTAAAATTGTGACTATATCATCACGCCAAGTTAGCCAGAGAGCTTTTTACGATAGTTATCATCATATTTGAATGTGGAAATGGTTCATTACTGTGTAATTACATAATTTACAAACATTTTGACTTGTCTCTGTAGACATCATCAAATCATGATATTTTTAATAGGAAAAAGTTGTAACACAAAGAAAATGTAATCTTACTTAACAATCGCGTGGATTAACGAAACCTAGCGGACTTGTTCTTGTAAAGTGTGTCCAATCTAGATCTATTGAATTACTAGATGCTCTACGCGTTAAGCCCTACTTTTGCAGATACGAAGTAAAAACGTCCTCCTTTATCTTTATCAACTGAACAAATGACTTGAGACAAAAGAAGGAAACGTGAATTTTTTTTATTACAATTACAGACTAAACCTTTTATTTACAAAGAAATATCTAAGCGCATGTATATTTATATAAACCTATTTCATGCATTTTGCAACGGTCAATCACAACGCCTATAGGTTTAAGCGAAAACAATATACTTTGTCTATCAAAATGATTTATATTTTTGTTCAAGAAAAATAGTAAACTAAAAAAATTAAAACAACAGATTAAAAAACAGCAAAAAATCAAATAGCTTTTTAAAAAATGACACCATTAAGAATATTCACATTATGACCTCTGAGTATGAATAACACTATTATTTTATAAAAGCAACATTTTATAAGTGAATTTTCTTAGACGCACAGACATTATAGAAGGTTTGACAAATGTTTCCACATTAGTTATCTGCGAACGACACCGCCTAACACGTGAGGCGGGCTGAAATATCTCTGACGCGATAATGTATGCTCAAATGAAAGCTCTTTCACCGTAAAAAAGGCGTCGAGATGGGAAATATAAAGAGAGAAATTCACAAATCTCAGACTGGTGGGTTTTTTGCGACATAATAGAAAAATATGAAACGATAATCTTGATCGGGTTTTTCAAAAGAAAGATATTTACGGAACAATAAAGTTATATTTAATATTGACATTTTTTACGTGAACCATCTGGTGTATCAATTTCTTTAAAATAACATTTAGCAGATGCGTGCCTTTAAACTTTATCTGCGTCATTATCATGTTGATTATGGCGACATTTAATTTTACACGTCATCGCCATTATCATCAGAAGGGTGGTTATGAGCGGGTTGGCACATTTCATACGTTATAGGAAACATTACGGGGATTTCTAAGGTGTGAAACTTTCCTCACAATATAAACTTGAGACACATTTATTAAAAAAAAAAAGTTCCCGCTAAAATTTGATCCTTGGTTCAGAGAGAGATAGGCTGAATTTCAAGCGACTGGGCTATCACTGCTAACAGTAAAATACTTAAGTATCCGTCCTGACTGAGATTTAGTTGAGAGGTTATCTGTTATATATTAAAAAGTAGATAAGCAACTGCTCTATTGAAACTAAAATTGCAAATAGCTTTAATAACAATTGATTCAGGCATATAGATACGTTTTCGGTTTCAACTTAAATGAATGTTACGGGTACTTCAGATGGATTGTCAGTATGAAGGGTCCATGTAGAGCAAATTGGACAAATGTATCTATTCAAACTTTTATGATTTAACAACATTGAAAGATTAGCAAGTGGGCGCAGGATGAATATTTCCTTGTCATAGATAGGATGTTGCGCGGTGGACGCGCTGACAGCGGGATAACAAACACATAAATCCAGTTTGCGGTCATAATTAACTGATTGGACGGAACGACAACTGATTGTAAGTGTAACCTATAGTGCGCCATAAATCTTATGGCGTCAAAAACACTACCTAAACAATTATAGGATGACGAAAGTGAACAGACTTTTGCGTAAACATTCACATGTCTAGTCTCCGGAACTTTAACCAGATATGTAACAACTCCGTATAATGATATGTTAGACATTATCACTTTTAAGTCTAGCTTGTATTGAGGAGTAGTAAAATATTCGCCATTGATATTTTTATTTCATTTTATTACCTTTATTAGCGTAAGCGTATTTATTTATATTTAACTTTATTTTATATATTTTTATATCGCTTTATTTTTAAAAAATATTTTAAATTTCATATACTTTTAATACAATGACATTTAATACACCGTTTATTTATTTTTCATATTTGAATCTTACAAACTATACTATGTGTTGAAGATCACCATTTTGTAGTGATTTCAAACATTCTGATAGAATTGGTAAATCTGTGACCAACTTCAGAACACACATCTATTATAACAACAGATAATAATCCTGACCGCACCCGAAAACGCTTCAGTATATGCCATTACGCGTACACTGCGGTCATAACTTATCATAGCATAGAAATAAGGCACTTGACATAGGTATAAATGAAAGAACCGTAAAGAAGAATAAAAATATATTATAATAGAGACGAAAGATACCAAGGGATTTGCCTCCATTTACAAGATATCCATTTGCACTTTTTGAGTATGAAACGGGTACAGGTAACGTAAGATTATGGCAGTGGTCTATGACCGAGGTATATTATTTAAAACGAAATGAAACTTTTAAAGCTTCATTAAATTAGTTTGCATTGTTAATTTAAAAAATACATGCGTTATTAACTGGGAAAAGCATGCAAATAATAAGCATAATAAGATTTTATCGGGCCTTAGTTTGTTACAGTCTAGCTTTAGTACAAAGGTAAACTTGAGAAGTTCCAACTACGTTGTCAATTACGCCGTTGCAGTGTTTATATTGTATACATACATACCCTAAAGTCCAACCAGATATTTATGTTACATAAATATTTAAATCTTTTAGATATAATCAAATAAAATCTCGGTAAAAACAAATAGTTATAACGACACGACGCAAATTGCTTAGCGTAGCCCGGTGTACATTGTCTATGGTGCGCGCTGCCGGCCGAGCGCGGGAACGTCGGACGTCCGCATTAGCGCGGCGGGGCACAGCACGCACTTCGCTCCAAGGTGACGAGAGATCCGCACACACACAATCATTATGCGTGCTGTCATTTTAATACTTGTGATGTCGCTTCTGTAGCTAACATACTAAAATTGAAATAAAAGAGTTCACCATGGTTACATTCCATATTTTAACGTTCAATCATAGACTTCAGTAGTTTTTTAAATCCTATACTACTGTTAAGACCGTTATTTCATCAAAGTCAGATTTTAGCATAACTACGAGTATGTCGCATATTTTTCTTATCGTTAAATCATTAAATTCAGTGGATTTCTTAATGCTGCACTACTGTTAAATCATTTTAAATAAAAATTAATGAAATAAATTTCATAATATGTTTATGGTCTACATCGCTTGCGGGCATTAGCAAACCCAAAAGCATTTACAGGTGATGGCAGGTATAAATTCTATTACTTGACGTTTTTTAAAGAACTCTATAACGTAGCGCGTTGTGAATACATCAGAGTCAACGTTTGCATGGTTATGTTAAACATTAACCAATCCAACTGTTCCTAATAACGTTGCCTTTTCAACGAGTGAAGCGATAAAAGAAAGATTATTACCGCAAAGATATTTTTTATAATACTCTAAAATAGTATACAAGTTAGTGATATATATTATAAAGTCCATCATTTTAAACAAATCGTTAACAAACCGTAAAACCGGAAATAAACACTTAAAATGTCGTCGAACAAACATCGCTTTCTGAACATTTTCAATTACACATCCATTAACCAATTGAAAAGGGCGTTGCTTTATGTGGCAAATCGCTTGAGATACGGCACAACTATATACAACCTTATCATGTTTGAACTTGTACGTGAGCAAACTTAACTGGGTTAGGAGAAGTTAAAAGCCGGTATCGGTAATGAAATTAACTTCAACTGCGGGCTTCTACTTTGATACAACCTTTGAAGTTGCTTCGTAACTTTACTACATAAATAAATGTTGATTTTGATTGATTATTCACTATAATTTAATAATAGTAGCGAAATCATGGCTTAGTGTAAAACGTATTGTATATAATTACTTGATACTCAGGCACTTCCCATACACACTTTACTTCTTGTACCCCCTTTCCATTCATCTTAGTATTATTTATAATTATGTCACATCACGCCAAATCCCTCAAAGAATAGGCAGAGAGCATCAAGTGCCCAATATCCGTATCCTTGCAGACGTAACGCGCTTCTTCTACGTTCATCCCTTTATAAATACACACGTGCGGTTTCGAGACTTGTGACTCTCTGACTGAAATTACCTATGGATGTAAAAATAAAGGGTAAACTCCGATCGTTCGAACATATAGAATGGCAATTGAAAGAATGACAAAACAGATATGGGTACAATGCTCATGTCAATGGATGCAATTTATAGTAAAATTACGGAAATATACCAATTTCCTTCCTCTTAAGATTTTAATTAATGTATTTTCAGATCAAACAACTTTACGTGCAGACGAAACATGAACCTCTTGCAGACGGCACTTAATAAATAACACCGCAACACCACGGCGATGTAGAAACGAGTGCCATCAACGTTAAGCCATAAATAAACCGGACACAAAAGTACGATGAGAACGTGACAACATTTGTCCAGACTTCTAAGACTCGTCTTCTTACTGTTATACGAGTATATCAGCTTGCGTTCCTCTTTATAACTTTCACTTTATACTCACTGTTAATATTGTCATTGCGTCTTTAATGCCGGTTATTAAGAATACTGACCTTCTCGTTGGTCGAGTGGTTGTATGTGTGACTACTGATTGAGAGATTATTCGTTCGACTCCAATGTCGGGTACTATCGGATTTTTCTAACTTAAAAATTTTAGTAGAAACCGAGAGTTAGGATTTAAGTTCAGTGTATGGTAATACGCTCATCCTCTACTCTATGGTGGGACGGAACATGTATTCTACGGATCGCCGGAGTGTGTCCTCTTCTGTTTACCCTTAGAAGCATACAGGCATGAAGATAATACCTTTATGTATTTAGAAAACTAAATTTTTTTTCCCCTTGTGTGTTTATCCTTATTTCACTTATTTATACACGTGTTCGTACGTAGATTTTACTGAATTTTTTTAACATGATCTCAACACAAATATTGTCGTCGATAACGTGATAAATTAATTTATCGTTGCCATTTCCTCTGAGGGGGAAATACGATATTTCAAAAGGCGAAGTTATAACGACCTCATCGTCAGATAACTTGGATTGGCAACGATATTGAAGATGTCATCAGATTTATTAACGTAGTCATTTACATATATTTCATATATTGACATATATTTACTTCGAGAAACGTGTTTAACGGCAAATATTCACAATGAACAAATAATCTGAATTATACATTAGTATCTTGAAAACCCACTAAGCAGTGATAGCCTAGTGGTTAAGAATTCAGCCTCTCACACCGGAGGTCTGGGTTCAAATCCATGGCACGCACCTCTTTACAAAAAGTGCGTATTAAATTTAAATATCACTTGCTAACGGTGAAGGAAAACATCGTGAGGAAACCTACACACTTTAAAATTTATAGGAAAAAAAAAATATATATTTTCTAAGGTGTGTGAAGTCTGCCAACCCGCACTTGGCCAGCGTGGCAGACTAAGGCCTTAGCCCTCTCAATA
>DWEC01001566.1:0-13140 GCA_018245735.1 Microceris miodesmiata | reverse complement strand
ACTAAATCTCACTGATGGATTTAACTCGGATCACATTTTTTGGACTTATCAGATTCAATTTGCACATAATTCAAAAAATCATATATTAGTACATACATACGAATACCTAATTCAAAATCTATCTGACCATGTCGAGTAGTGCCGCGAGATCAGCTACCATGAAACTTACTAAAGATGACCGAAATATTTAAATGAAAATTCATTTAAATATTTCGCGAAGTGGTATACACATACACGTTTCTACTGTAAACTGCCAATATACACATACGTCATACTATCATATTTTCCCCACAAACAATTAAATGACGTATTTCATATTATCTATATATCAATCCGCTTGCCCAATGGTTCGTCAATTATTAATCTATCGTTGACGGTGTTACGATAATTGTAGTATATATCTGCTTTTAGTTGTAACTCGTCACTCTGTGTTAGTTTACGTTTCGTTCCACGTTATCGTTTGCGTTTCGAAAGATCTTAAAATCTTTCTCATTCCCATACGTGCTGCTATCGATGTTTTTATCCAGTGTTATTAGTCACAATTACCTTATCTGTGATAATTTGATTAATTTTAAGTATCCTTTGGTAGTTTAGGAAGTGCTCTTTAATATTATAATACGACAACTGACGTGCGTGCAGTGTTAAAACATAATTGTTTGTTTATATATTTTAAACGCAAACAAATACGTTATTAAATTTAGCTTTTTCGTGCAATGTTAGTTTTCCGGTAAAACATATTTTTCATGATATTATAATTGATTACTTTCAACTTCGGATAAGGTCAACGTCGCCCAAAGAATGTTAGTGTTGTAATTAGAGTTATTATGAGGTTGTGAAAAATTACGTGTGCAGTAGGTATATCTTCAAAAGCGGTGTAAAGTGACTATTATTGCCTTATAAACTAGGCCGAAACGCCAAAGTAATTTTTATTTAAAATGCTCAAAAAAACTTGTTTATACTGTGCAACATTGATATACTGTTTTATCATCATAATACCAGAGTAAGTTATTATTAAAGATTATCGTATTATTTATTTTTATTTTTACGAGCATTTTTATCCTAATCATCATCAGCCAGTCTAAATCCACCCTAGACTTAAGCCTCCCCTAATAAGCGCTATCTCCCTGTCTTCGGATTGCCGCCTCCATTATAGGTCTTTTCGAGATATACGAAGTCCTTCTTCATGAGGTCCCGTCAATCGTAACGAGGTCGCGGCGGAGACGATACTCATTTATTTAATTATGTATGTATTGCCACGGAATATTTTATATCCGATTGCTACAAAAGAATCCTTATATTCAACTAGTTATTATTACAAAATCGATAATTTTTTTCACATTTATAATTGTTCATTGTTTTCTAATTTGCTCACTCCACATAAGATGTATATACTCGTATTACATCGATATATGTATTTGCGCTAAAATTACGATTATATGTAAATTCAAATAGAAAGTAAACCGTTGCTTTTTATCTGTGAAAATGTAACACAATAATTTTCTTTCTAAAAATGAGGACTGTGCATGTTACTTTTGTTACTAAAAAAATATAAAAAATATAACTTCACGCCTGTAATCCCCGAAGAGGTAGGCAGAGGAATGCAGAACACTTCCACGTTTCACCGGTTACGATTTTGTTATTATTATTTTATTATTGTCATCACTTTCATTCATGCACGCTTGTCATTTTCGTTGACTACTGACTCCCCTATCAGTTGGAACCTATTTCTCTATTAAGATAGGAAAATGTCTCCTTTAGCACCTGCATCAATCAACATTGGCATTGTATTTAAGTATGTTTTGTTATTTTTTATGTGCCATTCTTTGTACGTGTTCGAACAGTTTTTTTTTTTTTAATGTGAAACTAAATATAGACGAAGTAGTAATGTATTCGTCCCGATGAACAACAATTGTTCGCCGGTCGCCAGCGGTAGCGGCGGGCGCACGAGCGCCGTATGTAAATGCTTCTCGCCTGACCCGACGCCATTTCGAATACATTATAGTCCAGTCGTTCTCAAATATTATCGTTGACAATATCATCAAATTAAAATAGAAATAGAAATTTGAAAATGTAACATCACACTTGTATTCTCCGAAGGGGTACGCAGGTGAGTGTAGTACACTTCCATGTTTCGCCACTTACGTTTACGCCCCACAATGGAATAGATGGTAAGCCTATTTATTGCGATACACCGGGCACAGTTTCAGACTCCAAGTCACTACTAGAAATTTCTACTGGAAAAACTAAGAAAAATACAATAAAGCCCAACCCGGGACTAAAACCCCTTGACGTTATAGATAATGTTATTAGTTACAATCAGTCATTGATGACCAACTGTCGTCGATGAGGCATGATGATATATTATAACAGTCGCATGATATTATTGTTAGAATCGTAATATCGGCTGTAAAAATGGTTTCCGTGACACATTCTAATGGGAAATATTGTAATCCACTTTTATTGTAAGAATAAATGACATGAATGTTTTTACACTGAATCTAATTCAAACGGAATATTGTGTTATATGATAGAAAAGTTGCAATGACAATTCTAATGATTGGGCGTTATGGAAAAACCATTAACACTTCTTTATCCTGTGCGGCATCGCTGTCATTCGGTTCCAAAAATAAAAAAAAAACCTCGACTTCCTTGATTAATTTCACCAATTATTTACACCACAAAAAAGAAACAAAGATTGACAATCGCTGCATCAGTATACAAATCACAGTTATAACTGAAACTGCTGCGTTGTGTTGTTTCAATTCTTCCGTAGGGGATAAATATTCAAGTGTTTTATAATTATCACCGTAGTAAAGTAAGCACAATTGTCTAGACAACAACATTATTAATAGGTAAAGCGTCAAACCTCATTCGCATATTGTAAAATATAATCTAACAGTTAATTCGTAAATTGGATAACAGACGAGATTTGTGGGCAATATAAACTCTGTACAGATAGTATTTACGACCGTAAAATGCTAAATATATTATATTTAACGGTATTAAATTACACGGTCTGAAGTAGATATTGGAGTGTGGATATAAATTTTTACGGCAATTATCGTTAATGTCTATTAAATCATAAGTTGTTTTGTAACAGGAATGATTTTAACTCTACGTGTTTATTGCTCTCTGTGACTATAGAAAGGTTTATTGTTCCATATACCATAAATATTGGTGGAGGGCTATGTCCAACAGTGGACGTTTGAAGGCTTAGGGATGGTTGATTGAATGTGAAGATTCGGGTCAATCGGACGGTTTTGATTTTACTTGATTTTTTAAGTGATTATTTAGAGGGTAGATGCACATACTTTAGTTTTTGGTTCGGCGACCTAAAAAGTTTATCTTGTGATCAGAACTTTAGATGGTAAAAGAAGAGGCTCTCGCTCTCAATCATGGCTAGCATCCCGCTAATTTTGACTAAGTCGCTGCAATTCTTAAGATTTTACCTGGCGGGCCTTGACATTTGATATTCGGTTAGACATTTCATATTCAGTTGTGTCTGAAGCATTGTAATTTATCTTAGTTTATTTTCACATTTCACAGTAAAGGGTACATTTTGAATTGTTCTTTGTTTGTTTTGAATTGTTTGTTTTTGTTTGTTTTAAAATCTTCTTTTTTTAGGGGCACTCTAATTGACGACACACTTCTAACCGAACTAAATCTCACTGATGGATTTAACTCGGATCACATTTTTTGGACTTATCAGATTCAATTTGCACATAATTCAAAAATTCATATATTAGTACATACATACGAATACCTAATTCAAAATCTATCTGACCATGTCGAGTAGTGCCACGAGATCAGCTACCATGAAACTTACTAAAGATGACCATCTGTCCATAGTACTTGCACTCATAGTAGCATGTACATATTGTACATGTTAATAATAATAAGTCTTATTCCTACAGACTTACTCGTATCCGCATTTGGTTACGCATGTCTAGGTAAAGCAGCAGCAATTGTTACGGCTGACTACTCGTTCCCTACTTTTATCACTTAAAAAAATCTTATTGGGTATCTCTTCACTAAAATCCTCGTTACCTACCAGAGGCAGTATGGTGGTGGTGCTGAACGGGGTGCTCGCGGACGAGTGTCCGACGTCGGTGCGTGCGCTGCTCGCCGCACACCCGGGCTACAGGGATGCCGCCGCCCAGCTCCTGGGTGCTGCGGTTAGGGTCGTCGGGCCGGCGGGCCTGCTGTACGTCGCACAGAGAGAGCTGGCCGCAGTGGTTCCGCATGACAGTGAGTATATACATGTTAACTATACGATCCCCGAATCATAATTACGCTTCGCTTATATAGAGCTAACACACCAATTGATTATTCTTTTGTTGTGGGTAGTACCACTATCGTCCAGTTGATGTTATCGCATAGCTGGAGCCTGGAAGCACGAACGTCCATAAAATTACGTTACTGACGTTAGTGTTTCGTACAGAACGCCGTGACAGTTAGTGATAGAATACGAAATTAAAATTTATTCCCAATTTCATTCCGTTTTTCTTTATTATGAATACGATTGACGTTCAAAATCGTAAACTGTCAATAATCGTTTTAATTCTTGCGGGCAAGTTTAGTATCATTCTACACCTTCATTTCAAAGATGATAGAACGAGATAACTGCTGCTTTTAATATTCAATTTTAATTTTAATTCACATTTTAATATTCAATTTTGATAAATTAGACTATTTTTAAATAAAATGGACTCTTTTTGCTCGTAATAGTCCAGGTTACCTATGTATGAGCTGTATGTACAATTTCGGATACGGTTTATGATTTTATTATGCGTTGGGTGCTATAGGAAGATATTTACGCATCAAATTTCATTTGTTTACAGAAAATGTTAGTATCATTGGATCAGATGACGCCACTTCGTGTATTATAGTGGTTGTGAGGCATTCAGGTAAGGAGACTTATGGTACATATGTTTTACATTAAAAATCAATTACATTAAAAAACAAAATAATGTGATTTTAATTTCGCCACTGTACTATATCCATTTGATGATTGCATTACATTAATACTGATAAGCTTAAAATGAGAATTTTACAGCTCCAAACAGACAGGTGAAGAAATCAACTTCGCATATTGTCCTTATGTCTAATAGTGCATTATATCAGAATGTTTTAAAGGCATTTTAGATAAATACATATATGTACATTCATATGTACATGTACACTTGCTCGATTCCTGCCCTTCCACTATTTGTAAACTGAAGGATGTGTCGGATAGTGATATAATCGAATGTGTTATGATGTCGCCCAGGTTCAGGGGCAGTGGCGCTGGCGCACCTGGACGGCTCGGGGACGGCCGAGGCGGCGGCGGCGATGGTCGCGCGCGTCCAGCAGCTGGCGGTGGGCTACCACGAGGGCAGACTCGAGTTGCAACTGGTCGGCGGGTTCACTGATCCGCATCGGTACTCGGACGAGCTGTTCGCCAATATTATGTGTGAGTTCATTTAGCCGTACAAATTAGATCAATCAATCCGTTTATTTGTCAGTGATAGACAAACCATGTAATAGACAACCATGGATTATAGTATTTTCATTACAATAATTGTGCCGGTCTCACTGTCATAACTAAAGGAAACAAATATCGTTTTATAATTAATGTTTAGTAGTCACTTTAGAGATACGTCATCGTCAGCTAGATGTCGTCTAGATGTCCACTGCTGGACATATGCCTCCCCCAATCGGCGCTACTCCTTCCGGTCCTGGGCCTTCCGAATCCAGCGAGATACGCATGTTTTCGTATTGTACCCGGTTTGGTTACTATTGTGCCGCCTGCTACAGATGTTAAGAATGTAAATCGTAATAAAAATACGTATGTATGTTTTCAAACTGTTTACGTATCGTGTATTAAACAACTGTATGTTTACAAATTATGAGAGTCTCTTTCAATCGGTGATTCCATTGATTCATCAAATATATTCGGTAAGCAGCGGCCCTTGCAGTACTGTAATCCGAAAGTATTTAATAGATGGACTTATTGAGAAAGCAAACACGAGATATACAAGAGAGTGACTATTACTGATCTTAAAAAGGCATTCGTATTAAAAGATGGATACGTATGTATGTATGCGTTGATTGCCACATCAGATGACTTCGCTGCGATCTGCAGGAGCGCGCGAAGGACCTCGGATGGTCCGAAGCTACTCGTAGGTGTATATACAATCCCGAAAAAAATACGGAACTAAAACCGATACATAACTCAACTATCAAAATTACGGTGAACGGCCATTTCTAAAATGAAGTATGAATTTTTTTTTTCTTTCATTCAACTCAAGAGCATATGAATTATTATCGTAGATTCACAGTTGTAGGTGTATCTTTATTAGATCACTTAGTGCGAGCGTATTATTAAAAGTGACACGATGATCGCCGCCGTGATCTCTGTCTGGGTGCCAAGTCTCGCACTGTGGGACTTATGCCGCGTTCACACCTGTTATTTTTATCTGCTTTTTTATCTGCTAACGTTTTTTTTATCTGCTATAAGTTACTGTTACTTTATATTTTAAAGTACAGTTATACTGACGTGTTCTCTGTGTATCCTTTTCTTTGGTTTGACTTTTACTGACTATATTAATCAATTTAATAATGAAATAAGTAAAAAAGCTACAGTAAACGATTCGGGTGCGCAGCGTCCAACTTTATCACAAAAAAATCTTCTCCTTTAACATTTTTGAATATTTACGTGAAAATAGCAAATAAATACGTACACACGTATTGACAGACGCTCACGTGGTTGTTATATCATGTTGCTCTTTCTCCCCAACGGATACGTAATGTTCTAGAAAGAGAAGGAACATTGTAATAACTGAAGCCCACCGCTGCCAAGCGTTGTACATACTTTCCTCTCATTGTTTGTCTATTATTTAATTGAGTCGGCTGTATGTACGCGTCTTTATGAACGCGGCACGACATGCGTGGGCGCATCTCCCGCCCCGTGTAATGTTACGTTCTATTATCGAGTAATTTGATTGACTGTGGCCAATGTTTCTTCGTGACTCATTTGTTTGTTTGTTCATTAGTGAAAGTGAACATTGGCTGAGATTATTGCAATGCTATTAAAGGTACTATAATGTTGGTTTGATTTGTAATGTAACTTTTATAGGTTTTTCTTTGTTGTGTAACTATCACATTGCTTTTCTGTTCTCATAAATAAATAATCATATATGGAATATTTTATAAATGGGTTAAGATATCAAAATTTTGTTATTTTGCAATAAAGTATACTATAATAGTACTAAACAGCGTATTATATTAAAACGTAAGATAGTCATCGAGATGATACTTACACTGCCTGATTTTCTTCATAATGTTCACTATCGTGTATTAATTATGACGAACTGCACTGAGCCCGTATTGCAGATTAGGAACTTGTCATGCGAAAATAAGGGGTGTAATATAAATGTTTGTTATTTATAATATAATAATGTCAAATGTATAATGTTATATTTAATTCCATATAACAGTTAACCTGTCATAATATGCAGCACATTTTAATGCGCAGTTCTACGGTGAGATGCAAATTCGCGGTTGGTTTATATGGCGATCGATCTCGAGACGTGTAGTGTTTCATCATCATCATCATCATCATCAGCCTATCTTAGTTCACTGCTGAACATAGGCCTCCCCCAATGAGCGCCATCGCCATCAGTGTAGTGTTTATCCATTATTATTAAAATGTATGTTATATCTATCATAACACATGTCTCAATTCGATAGTATAGTCAATGTCAATGGTACAAAATGTCAATTTAGCCAGATGAAATAATTAAATGACGTCAAATTATAAATTGTACCACATGTTCAAAGAAACGGGGCAGAACGACATTGTTATTGTTAGGTACTGTTTATAAAAAGATAAAATTATTATGATAAATGTTATCTATGTTATAAATAAAGTAATGATATATAGTTACTTTATACGCTCTGGCCGCCGATGAGCTGCAGCGTAGGCGGTGCGAGATGCCGTGCACTGTGAATCCCAACTTGTATGCCCAGCGTAGGGATTATAGGCAAAAACCACTCAGGGGAGGCCTACGGGCAGCAGTTGAATTCAACTGCTGCCCGTAGGACAATTGGTCAGGCTGATGATTTATTTGATATATGGCTGGAAATAATTAGGTTAATTATTTTGTGTATACATAATATGTTGTATAATATAACATCACGCTTGCATTTCTCCGAAGCGGTAGGTTGTAACGCAAATATAAATCACTAATACTAAAACCGTGGTATATTTAAATTCTAACTACTTAAATTACCAGATTTTTCCTTTACAGTGTCATTCCATCGTCTATCGGAAGAGATAGATCTAACTTTGGCCTGTTGCTGCGAGCTGAACACGGCTCTGGGCGGCGGCTCCGCGGCGCCGCTGGTCACCGGCGTCGGCGTCGACATCCGCGCCGGCGACCTCTTCCCGGCCACCTTCCCGGACAAGGGGCCCGAGATGCCGTTACGCGGGGCCAGGATGATCACTGGGGGACCGCACTCCGCACAGGTAACACTAACCTTGCTGGTTCATATGTACTCACAGGCGACTTTGCACGCGTTTACCTCACCATCATTAAAAACTTTTAGTCGTTCCAGTGGTAGACATTAGTTTCTTCTCAGAGCAAGAAGGGTTGAATCCTAACCAAGGGTGAAGCATGTACTGATTTAATTCACGTGTGATGTTTCGGACCTAGGCACTTTCCATTTACTATCAGGTTAAAATATGGTCAAAAGCGAGCCTGTTGCCATATTCCAAAAATATTTGTCTCCAGGTCTTGGACATATACGACAATGCGGTGGGCATGCTTCGGATCGGCCCGTTCAACTACGACCCGCTGCGCGGCGTGGACCTGTGGCTGGAGCAGGCTGACGAGTTCATCCTGCAGCACCTCAGCACCACGCCCGCCGTGGAGCCGCCACACTTCGTGCACAATGTAACTTTACATGGTTTTACTATGAGTATCAATATTTCAGTTTTATTGGAATGCGATGGTTAATTTGCAACATCATTTCGTATCAAGTATGCATATTAAATTATTCTTCATTTCCCGTCACGAGGTGTTCTTGAGTACTTTAGTGAAATAAAAAAGTACAATATAAATATATCTCTATTCCAGATCCGTTTAACCCTTAAGTTCATCCAGCAACACCCGTTCCCGGCGGTGACGGTGTTCCCGGACAACAGACCGCACTACTACCGCCGCGACGACCAGACCGGCTGCTGGGTGCCCGTGCGGTTTTAGACCATATTACATATTGTGTAATAAACACCTAAACACCATACAACTAAATGTACACTATGGATTCCCAAAGTACATACATGTGGTTAAAATAATACTATCATCGAATCCAATTGTGTCCTTTTCATGCTTTTCTAAGGGAATCAGATGGGATTTAGCAAACATCAGCATAAAAGATGCCAAGGGCTGAGAGTTTAATTTATCAAAGTGAAATTGAATATCCACTGAATTTCCATAAGAACGGAGGAAAATAGGTTATGCAACATTCATATATGGATTGTAATAATTGTAGTGATTTAATTATATTTTGAGTTTCCGAAACGAAAATAGTATATGGAATGTTTTTATGACAGCTGAGTCTATGGTTGGATTTGACAGTTGGTTATTAGTATAGACATATTTATGTTATGAGATCTTGGGACAAAGATGTATGGTATACTTTGCTGTACATTATCAGCATTGTATAGATTAAAAATGATAAGTTGACATGTATTTTCATGGATTACATGATGGACATCTTCATGGATTAGATAAGATATATATTGTCATCGATAAGCCAAAAAGCTATACATGCTGCCGAAGACCGAGGCAAATAGACAGTGATTGTCACAACCCTCAGCATTGAGGAAATCGACACAAAGAGGAGTCATTGTCAGCCTATCTCAGTCCACTGCTGGACATAGGCCTCCCGCAACGAACACCAGTGACATATAGGTGCAATCAAAATAATTGTTGTTAACATTTTCAATGCCTCCATCATTGTTGCATTATCTTAAATTTTGTTTTACTTATAGTAACACAAACTATCACTAACACATTTAAAAATGGATGTATACTCATTGCTTGAAACTGATGAAGACAGAATAAGTGATAAATTCAAGATTTTTTTTCAGTGGCCACATTGTACAGGATTTTTTTATTGATGGAAGATAATTATTGATTTAATTAAAAATTTGGTGGCATTGAACATGTCGATTGGAAGGATTCTAAACCTTGTGCCAATGTAACAAAACTGATTTGTTAATTAATTCAATTAAGTTGAAATAGCCATATTATTTTTGTATTGGAGTTTGAGAAATTAATATAGTTATCTTATCTTATGATAAGGAGATTTCTTGAATATTTAATAGATTGGTCTAATGCAAAATTACTAGTGGACAGTTTGTTTACTATATTGATGGAAATTATCAAAACTGGTCAGATGACAAAGACTTTTTAAATTTTCATGTATTACGTGCATTAAAAGCATGCTTATCATTAAATAACAATTGTCTTTAGCTGTATGCATATCTCAGCAAAATTTTGAATATCTTGTTTCTAATATTTATAACATCTTGTGTTCTTGTTAATAGTCACATAAATATCTTTATTTAGAACATAGCAGGACAAAGAAAATTTGTTATAATCATTAGATAGATATTTAAAGAGTAGAAAAGATATGGCAATATTAAGAATTTGATTCAATTGCCGTTCAACAGGAACTTAAACCCAATATCAGCCACAGATGTGTCAAAGGACATGATCTCTTGAAGTGTCTATCTATTTTTGTTTTAATCTACCTTTATAAAAGTTATACTGATATAATTATTTGTATAATATGTAAACAAATTTTATTGTTATATTTGGAACAATGACATTTTATGTGATATAATATTAAAAAGATAATTTTTATTGCATTAACATTTTATGTTTAAAAGAACGTTGCAATAATTATCTACTGCAAGTAATATTTTATGGATTAGTTGTGTCATTTTGGAACCCTAAAAAGTAGTTATATATTTTTTGAGTTACTTTATGATATCTCTGCAATTATTAAATTATGAATAGTTACAATATAATTAATTTCAAGATTGTTGATTAACTGTAACGCTCACAATGTTGGATAGGCTAAACATGTATGTATTAAATTATTCGTGCGATAATAGAAAGAAACTGATTGAGAGACGCGAAATGACCATCGCTTGAACTCATTCAGTTCATTAGATGTTATTATGTCCTATAACCGATTCCGTGCGGATGGCACCACAATGGTGCCATGGATCGAGTGCCATCAAAGAGCGCCGCAATGAATCGGCTAAACAACAGGCATCCAACAGGAACAGCTTAAGGAATAGGGGCGTGAATTCCATCTACTTATGTTTCGAATACAGCTTTGATTTGTTATTTTATGAACTAGGTACATTGAAGAATATTACATTTAAATCGTATTCTGCGATGTGACATTTGAGAAATTGAATTTGACATTAGTTAAACGTTATTGATTGACGGAAAGTCCACCAGAGTCAAATGAGTACCATAGATTATGTTTTTTGTTAACGTAGAAAGTTGTTTTTGTGCCGACTTGGAATAATTGAAATGACTTTTGTCTATTTGTTGACATTGTTAATATCATGACAGAGGCTACATGGTCACCTAAAACGAAGATTTACGTTACAGCTGGTATATATGTACATGATTAATTTAATCACCTTTTCTGAATTTATTTCTGTGTGTACATGTTTCGACTAGTCTAGTCATTCGTACTCTGCTTTGAACTCGAGCGTAGAAATAATACCAACATTGATGCACGCTCTAAATGCATACCGGAGACTATGAACAATATACGTAGAGAGTTTTTTCTTTAAATTACTTTTTATATTTGCCAGTGAAGTAGATTAGTTAAAATTCTATTAGCTTTGTTTATCTTCCTATTAAAATACATTTTATTTCGATTTAGTTGTGGTGTCTGACAAGTTTGTATTTTAGTTAAAATTTCCATATTATGTAAATATGACCTTCAATTATATGGACTTGTTAAGTTAATTGTAATGTATATTTTGATTTAACTGGTATATTGTTTATACTATTGTTTAGTTAGGTTTTGTTGATATTTTTATATTAAGATTCGATTAGATAAATAAAGAAGTGTATTTGTCACTGACGTTGACCAATTGTCATTTTGAGCCTGTAGGTGCATATTTTTTGTTAGTAGATAGTTAATCATATCGTAAAGAACAAATTTGTTCGAAACTTTCAAAAGAGAGTTCATTTTGTAAATAATGACATTGGTCAATTAGAAGTAAAAGTTATTGTTTGTGAAATATAATGAATATATTGAAAGTTCATTAATGTTTGTTTGTTTTATTTCAAGAATTATCGTTTACGAATTTTTCATACTTAAATATATTTGTATTTCAACTTTAATGTCGATTGGTTAACCGGTATAGAAATTGATACTTTACTGCACCCCCTGTTGGTGAGCATGAGAATAGCACAAATACTTTCTCCATGAGGAAACACACGCACACTCATATACATATATTATATGACATTATTGTTAAGTGGCATTCGAAAGCCAGGTGGTGACTATATCTTGATTCAGTTAAATCAATCGTGAAATGAATGGATTTCACATTTGTGGCAGTCTTGATAATCAGCAGTACGAATTGTGAACACTTGAACGTTTTTGACATTCAAATCAAAGTTAATTAATATTATATAGTTATAAAATAAGTTTTAAGAGATAATAAATAAAAATATATAAAAATCGTAACAGATATGTTATGTTTGATTAACGCTGAATGTGTATAAAACGTATACAATATTATATAAAATTTCATCTGGTTTTAAAACCTGACTTAAAATGTTACCAATATTAGGCTTGAAAATCTAATATATATATTTCTTCTGTGCGTGTGTATGTAATTGAACTCCTCCTAAACGGCTGGACCGATTTTAATGAAATTTGTTGTGTGTTTTCAGACAGATTCGAGAATGGTTTAGATTTACAATTCGGTACGATAGAAAATGTTTTTTAGTTAAAAATCGGTAATTTTCTTTGCGAGTTGGAACTTCGGTTCTTTTTCACCAGGTGGCGTTCGTGGTAACTATAGTAACGGACGTGTTATTCAAATTTCAT
>DWEC01001565.1:0-13146 GCA_018245735.1 Microceris miodesmiata | reverse complement strand
CTGTTAGCGGGAGCGGCGGCTGACACGAGGTGGCGTGCAATCGGCCATTTCGATCACGTTCCCCAACTTTCCGCTCTTAATTGTGGCGCCGTCAATCCTCCCACGTAATACCTTTGCCATCAACACAGTCGTCAGGAAATTATGGAACTTGTTAAGGGTGCATTTATACACACGCTGACAGCACAACCGGCCGCCATTTTGGGTGACGGGAATGTCGAATATGTGTTTGTTGGTTATGTGGACGTCAATAAATATACCCACAGCTGACATTGTCTCGCGAGCATTCTTTGTTGTGGGTAGTTATAAAGGAATAAAACTTTCTAATTTTATTTAAACGATGATAGAATTGTTACATGTTACCAGATACGCTATGTACCTATACCAAGAAAACAGTATTATTGATTGTCTCGGCAAGGAAAATTTTAAATTGTAATAAATCCCAATAAACTAAAATTGCGTTGGTGTTTAATGATAAGCATTTTAGATGAAGATATTATCTAATTCTTATTTTACCTTTTATACTTGATCATACATTTTCCTAAACCACCTGGCGATACTGCACACCTAGACACCCCCAGTCGTAAGTAATATATGTAGGTACACACAAAGTTACACATGCACATACACTAAAACTAAATATGTATATACATACATTTGTACATTTATTAATCAATATTATAATAGCCACAAGGTCAAAAGTCCGTAGTTCTTGTATTTTTCATGTAAAAGGCATTTTAATTCTTCACACCGTTTTTAACACTCGTCGTAAAAGGATTAAAGAATTATATTATAATTTACGTAATAAAAAAGTAAATAAATAAACTAAGCGTGAATGTATATGCTTTGATATTAGGGCAAGTAAAATGATGCAATATACACAAGATTTCTCGTGCAAAACGCTTGAAGCCATTCAGTGAAAGCATTGGCTCTATGAACTTAATTTCCCTCGCTTTCCTTGCGCGAGAGAACATTAAAAAATATATGCAAAGAAACACATGAGTAATTTCTATTTGTCTTAAATGAAACCACCATATCTATACATTATTACGACGGTTAATAGTTTAATTATTAGAAATGTTATTCGTATGTCGAAGTGTGTCGTTATTTCGTCTTGCTCATCTTTATTCATTTTTACTTTTCCATGTAGCGTCAAAGTAAGAATTAATGATTGTATTATTTATTATGTTACAAGGAAGTAGAATTACTTACTAGTTACTTTATAGATAGATAGTCACTGTACCGAAAAATAAGAACCCTTATAAAATAAGAATGACTCGAAACCGGAACGAAAGCTAATATCAGACCGCGCCCACGGAACTAATATCAAAGGTCGAAGCACACCATACGTTCTTTCTAGCTTGCCAGCCATAAAAACCTATCTTTATGATCGATGAAAATCACAGCAAATTGTACATAAAACATAGATTTTATCTGGTTTTAATCCAACTAAAGCTCGGTGAGGCTCCAGGCGGTGTGGCAGCAACGACAATCTCATTAATATAATGTAGTTTACGGACGAGTTAGACGCGCGTTTTTCTAAGTTTCAAAAGATAATCCGACGGTCGTAACCTGCTTATTATGTTCCAGTCACTATTAGCTTTGTTCCATTTCCGAGAATAGAGTGAGGCGGAGAAAAGATTACTTTTAAGTGTAGCGTAACATTTATCGAACGAGCAACTATTCTAATTTTGCTTTTTATTGTAATCATTTAATTTATTAGCAGGATTAAAATATTATCTGAATATACAGCAATCATAATTAATAATAATTAAACATGCCTACCCCGTGACTTGGCGTAATGACTTAATAATAATTATTATAATTAATGATACAAATTCCTTATATAGAATTACGTAACGTGTTAATTATAATAGTTGAACTGATAAAAACTTCAAGTGACTTTCGCAGTTGAAACGCGGCGTCTTATCGCTCGTCTACAATATCTCCCTGTGCCTGGGCTAGAGCACCATCTGCTATTTTTCTTTCGCTAATGTAATGATGTTAGATCAAATCAATAGGTTTTTTGTGTTGTAGAAGTGTTAAATACACAAGTCATTTCGTGTCAAACTCTTGTATCATTTCGTGCCATTTCGCTTATCAGAGCCAGAAGGTCTTAGTCTAACACAAGGCCAAGGGCAGATTGGTAGAGTTAACATGCCTTAGAGAGCAGTAAGAAGTATTACTAAGGCTACTAATTTTTCTTACAATGTTTACGTTTTCTATACAGCAAGAAATATTTATGATTTTATCAGTATATACATATAAACAACTATGGTTGTAGTTCGTATTATACACATAAAGTATTTACTTGAAATCCTTGATCATAATACATCGCTTTCGTGTTATTACGACACGACGCTCTGCACTTCAAAGTAAAATAAACCAGATACAAAGTTTTCATGATAAATACACGAGACGGCGATAATTAAAGGCTTGTGTTGTCTTCCGTGCCATCGGCAACAAAGAACTCTACATTAACGATAGCTCTGACTACGGCGGTTATGCTCGTCTTATCGTTCTCTTAATATATAGGTATGTATACAATTTATACGTAGAGTCTTCGTTTTGAGAGGTAGAACTTAATTATGACGTTTAGAAAATGTACACCTACCGGACGAAATGTAATTTTCTGGCGATTAAAATCTGACTGAGTTGGAGGTTGTGGGTTGAATTCCTATTTAGTAATTGTGTGATAAGCTCGTGTACTAATTCTGGGTATACGTGTAAATATCTACATGAGCATGTATTCAGAAATTCAACTTACTTAGGTAACCGGTTACCATAACACAGACTTTGCTTAATCGGAACAAGATGGCCGCCTGTGATGTTTTACAAAGACATTATTTTAAAAAGTCCTCTATAAATAAAATTCACATAAATCCACTTTGCAAAAACAAAGACATTTGATACTTTATACTCTCTGTTAACCCTGTAAAATACCGGGCGCGAGATAAGGTAATAACAATACTAATTATTGTACACATAAGTACATTTTAATTTTAATACATAAACAGCCTGCATCTGTACTAATCAGTATGTGTTAAAAGCATATTATCGACAATCGATCTGACGTCTAGATACCGCCGGAGAGCTCGGCAGTTGATTATCAATCCAGTCAGCGCCAGCGGCTCCCCCGCTGCGAGTAATCTGGATAATGTTACGTCCGAAAGTCCGCCATATATCAATCGCGATCTCAGTCCAGGAACTTCGCACACTACGGGACATAACGTACATTATTAACTGTAACAGTAATAATCTATTAACACTCACCTATCTTGACCAAACGGGTCAGATACTGGCTGATGGAGGGATTAGAAGTCACTAAGACTTGAGTACAAATAAGAGAGTGATGAACGTGGAAGAAGCACGTCTGTAAAGATAGATCTGACCGGGCGATATGCTAAGTATTATGGTGTACACCTTCCAGGCAGTACAGTGTCTGACGTCCTACACACAACACATGCAAACAATATGTAATGTATATTTAAAGGTTATTATTAAGAGGCTAACACATACTCTGTATTGTAGCAGATCCTAGTGTATTTACGCTTTAATACATTGTCAGTGGAGCGGAACCGCGTGATGTATCGACCACTCACCGCGTGGACATCTCGTGTACAATTGATCTTACTTGATACCGCATCAATGTTACAGATTATGTACACAATCGTCCCTTAACATGACACAGTATTATATAGCTATAATATTATGTCCTTATGCCTGGTCCTTTACGGGATACGAGAAGGAAATCGAGTTCCATATATAGGTATCTATTCTTACAGATCAATGTATGTATTTTTAAATTCATCACACTTCAGATCACTTTTGGGTTGCCCAACAGTAAGCGAGCGAGTGAGTATCTGGAGTATTTGTTTAAGTTAGGTGAGTTATGGTCTCCCGCAGTACTTATATTCGATACAATTCGCATTGTACATGTTTTGTCATTGTTCGTTAAATATTGCCATTTTTTCATCTTCAAGCCGAGCGGAACAATCCTGACAAATAGACCGTATGATCAAAATGCAATGTGGCGCTACTATTTATTACCGGATATTTTATTGAAAACTGCAACTGATACTGCAGTGTAGTGTCATAATCGACCTGCAAGCTTACAGCAGTTTGTAAACGAGGAAGCACTTTATATATTTTTAATAAATCTTTACTAACCAGGAGTAATATTAAGGGTTGGTACGACTAGTAACATTTACTAGTGACACTGGATGCATTTGCGTTAATAAGTTAGCTATTTAATAATAATATAATATAAAACAGATTATTATTATTGTATCGATATCCCAGGACAATTACGGAGAAGACAGGGAGCATCAAGTGATCTTTCTTTCCCTCTGTCCTCGCAGACCTGACGTGCTTCTCTCACACAACTTTAAAACAACTCTCCAATTAAACAGATTTACCAGAGTTAATGCTCAGACCTCTTTGTGTGTGCAGCCACCGAAAGTACCAAAGTTTTGCAGGCACTTAGTGGGTCTTAGAGCGAACTAGGAGCGAGCGCCAGACTACTAGTGAAGTTATTCATTTTATGAATATTCATTTAGTCCGCATCATGCATAATGTATACACCATACACTAGTTGTACTCGTATCTGCGAGCGTCAAGCTGTGAAATGTCGTGAATGTGTCGTCATTAAAATGATTGCGCGCTCGAGAATCTCACTTGAGGATTAGATGCGCTGACATACAACACTTTGGTCCAGCGCAATGTTCATGTACTCCACTTTGTACACCCGATGCTCGGCCACTCTTCGAGTCCCCATTCAGTGCGATAGATAGTGAAAATTGATACACAAGTACATTAGTTCTACCTACCTGCACCTCGCCTGTGTGGGCGACCACGGTCTTAAATCTTCTTCTGAAGAAGACTTGTATTCAACAGTGGAACGATAAAAAGGTCGATGATGTTGACATCATCCTTTGACTTTTTGTCGTTCCATTTCGTAATAAATTACGATCACACCAGTTCCGCATTATCTTACCTCATATTTAATTTAGTATAGATTAAAAAAATTATAGTACCTACAATGCTAAAGTAGATTAGAGTGCGTATGAGTTCAGTATAATATCTTGAAAAATTATCACAGCACTACTATAAAGACATATTTTTGTTACAAAGATCTAAAATCAAAAGTATCTACATTTATAAATCTCACCCGTATTCAATTGGCTGACGTTTCTTAACGACGATGTGTATGACGTCATTTTGTTCACCGTGGAATATTTCATTCATGTCCCTATTAGAGAAATTCATTCTCTTCAATTACAGAGCTCGAATTAATAAAGTACATATACGAGTATTTCGCTGGCGAGTCCATGCAGTGAATACAGCGGGATACAAGAGAGGCCTACAAGAATGGCTAGGAACCCTCTTAGCAATTAGCCCTTATTTCCATTCAGACGATGTCCGGTTCTGTCAAAATTTTTAGCTCCACAGCAATCTGGAACAACAGCTGCAAATGGAACACCTAAATAAGGTACAAACATACCCCTATACTCATTTCGTGATAAAAATTGTGTGAAACATCATAACAGTACAAGGATTCGGCCATTCGGAAGTCTCGTATATAACAGAGCGTTTCAATTTCACAATGCTTTTATTAAAAACGTCAATAATCTCGAACCCTTTGCGATAAAAGACATGCTGGCGCAGATGGTGTTTTATTTTATGTTATCACATGGGGGTTATGATTTTTATAAATTAAGTAACGAATGTAACAAACGCTTGTAATCCCCGTATGGGTAGGCGGAGGAGTGTAATCCACCCCCACGTTTCACCAGTAACGTTTAAGTCCGACAATGGAATAGGTGGTGAGCCTATAGTCATGCACCGGGCAATTACATTAAGTAACATAAATGGATATGGTTCTCACCACCAAGATTCGACTGAGATAAGCGACTGGGAACTACTTGGTACAACTTCCTAATCGCCTAGTTGCCGGCGCTAGATTTACGAGTATGTTACTTATAAGTATTTTGTACACACAGAGCGTTCTAATTCAGACCTTAAGGTTATCAATCCAAGGAAAAGGAAGCTCTACAGAGATATCAGTATGCAGTTCTATTAGTGTATGCTCACCATGATTCAACTTTGTGACGTTAAGTTACGTTGGTGTTCAGCGTTACTAATTTTACCCATGAAACTCTATATTGATAGTAAATAATATAGATTTTGTGTAAATAAATGAAAAGGAACTAGTACCTCATGATCAAGCGTTTTTGTTTTTATATATGTATTTATTTATTTTACTTGAGTACAAAGCTTAAGAAGTTCAATTACAAGCTTTCGAAATTTCTTTTATTAGTTGCTATTATTTTAAATTAAATTCGGCAATAATATTCGTCAGTTGTTGTTAATGAAAGATACCTTGCAAAAGTAGCATCAACTTAACATCGAATTCGGTTTTGTTCAAAATGAATTGAATCACATACGGAGATTCATATAAATAAATATTGAACCTTTAAGAACAATATATGTATATTTTTGACCAGCATTCGATGTCGCTCATTAGCGGAGGTGTATGTCCAGCACAGTGGAATAACTGCCGCTGATTTTGACTCACTAATTCTAGGATTATGCATGAATATGTACGAGTACATTATTATATATTGAGAGATATACTTAAGATCGTGGAAAGCTTAGTCCTTTCAATCTTCCGTATTAATAATCAAAATAACCAGGTGGTACTAAATAACAGGATCAGCTAGTAAATATCGTATACCCTTAAAACGCATCTCTCTAAAAATGGCCGACATATGACGCTTTCATATCGCTCGTTACACACGAGGATACGAGCCGTTTTATGGTTTAAGGTTCATCAGTCAGGGATCAACTTAAGCCGGTTATCCTAATGCAGATGGATATAAAATTGTAGAAGCAATTCCATTTTTTGTTTGCCCTTCGGCCTTAGTCCGTTTCAGATATTATCGGATTTGGATAAAGCTTTTTCCTGTCGAGAGGCGCAACGTTATTCCCTCTAATATTCTGTTCCGGTTATTTCGGTTTGATATTTTTTATTGAAAGAGAGAATTTCGTTCGCCCAATAATCATCTATTAGGATAAGCTGGCTAGTATTAGAAAAAGAACTATAGCTGAACACCACTACTACTTCCCAGTAAATTGAAACACTAAGCGACAGACCGGTGGAAGCGTAATATCACGCCTGCAATCCCTGAAGGGGTAGACAGAGGAGTGTAATAGTACACTTCCATGTTTCATCAGTTACATTTACGTCCCATGGAATACGCGGTGAGCCATGAAACCATCTCACTATAAATTGGTATTGTATCTTCGGGTCACAGTCTATTTTATTTCCTCGTCCAACTGTGGGGACCAGTGTATAGGGCTAGTGCGTTAAGTGTTTATTCCAGTTATTGCCGGATTTTCCAATTAATAATTCGTTACTAAAGTATTATTACTGTTTGTGCTTTTGTCTGTCGTGCATCAGTTATTTATAAAGTACCATTGCATATATTATATATACTGGAGTTAGACATTTACGACGCCTATGAAGTGTATCATTTTATTCCGGAGGGGCAATTTCTTAAACAGTTCTATAATGTCAACTGATTACAAGTGAGCCAGTACTCATTTTATATATTTTAGTAATGTGAATAGAAAAAAACACATTGCATCTAAAACACACGGTGAAAGTTGAAAATTAAAGTTGAAATCTCAAAGTTTAGATAGGAACTGAGAACCTCAGCCTAAATTTTGAAGAAATATTAATCCGAAAACTGCTCCCGTCCACACGCGCGGAAAAGTACATGTAATTAGGCAGAGTGTTGTCGTAAATTGCACATTATGCTCGAAATTGCGCGACTCAAGCGCTCCGCACGTGTCGCCAGTGGACGGCGGGCTTAAACGTAATTGCTTTGTGAAATTTGAATTCAACGGGAAATAACTATATGGCGTACCAAATGCACATTGTAGTATTAACTTTTCACTGCCTTGAAAAGATTATATGTGATTTTGCTTAGGATGAGTCCGTTAGAAAAATCATATGGGAACGTTCTTAGGACAAATTTTAAAAGTAGAACAGACATTAGCGCATGGCTCAATTTACCTGAACGGAATATAAAACATGTTTGCTAAAGTTGGCAATGGGCCAGTAATCCATTTCTCATAATGCACGCTATAGGAGTAACGCAACGGGGAACAGAGCGAGCGATGTATTTTTACTAGTTATGGTTATAATCCATTTTATCGAATTATTAACTTAACATCAACTTATGTTTCACTGTTTTTTAAGAGATCATAAAGTTATTTGGTAATATTTTACATTTAAACAAATTATAGTAATGTATTTTAAAGTCAATGTTATTGTCACTTTTATTGATACCAAATTTGGTATTTACATGGTGGTTTTATAACTACATAACAAATGTGTTTCTAGCTTTGTATAAATTACTGTTATGCTCAGGATGCAAGCGTTAATTCGGATGTCAGTGACGTACAACGATTATTCTGTTGCCATGTATATCCATTTATAAATATCTGGTTATATATTTATATATATATTTCAATTATCTGGTTGCTAAATAATTTGGTATCAAATGACCATGTGTTATTTGTTCCAAGACATTATTCGTACCCTACTGTTTTAATGTGTAGTAGAAGTACAGTTGTGAACGGAACATATTTTATTGAACGCGTAGCCACTTGTACCTACAGGCTAACACGATGTTACATCGACCCGATTGCATTGATTGCGGCGAGTGCTGAGCCGCTGGGCGAGGAAGTGCAGTGAACAAATACTAATAACAGATAAGTCGTACTACGATCTGTTCTGCTTGATTCTAACCACTGACGCTATTGTAGTATTTACTTAAATCCCGCTACAAATGCCCTAATTTATTTAGACGAGCCGTACTAAGCTATGGAAGATGTTTATTTCATATTTATTTCAATGTGGTAACAAATGGTCGATTACTGGTTGCAGTGGCGAAGAAAAACATTGTGATGAAATCTGTGCGGCTTAGGATTCTCCATGATGTTTCCTAAGGCGTGAGAAATGTCAACCCGCACAGGAGGGACGAGCCATGTCCAACCGTGGAAAGATAAAGGGGTGGATGATGTACAAGTGAAATGTTTGCTATCAAGATGCGGCTGCGGCTAGGTGCAACAGCAGATACGTTACGTTTCACGATGATAGGTGTGGGTAGATGTGAGCGGGTAGCGCCTGATGTCAATTATCTGTTTGAAGTCTAAGTACCTACTACCTATATATTCTGTCAGGAACACCGGCGCCAATCGAAAAACTTTCGATCCAAGAACTTGCGTACTTTATTGAGATCTGTATCTAACGTAGAAATGACTAGAAGTCAGTCATTTTAATTTATTAAAAAAGCAGCGTACTGAAAGGATATAATGATCTTACTTTCATGTGCAATATTAATAATAAAGTTTATGTATGTAACAAAAAAAGGAAGGTTATTTTTCTCATGTTTCCAAAACGAAGTCACATATTATAGTCGCGTATTTTTTTGCTTTTAAAGTAGTAATATAGATATCGTTCAAGATAAGAGCCTTTACTATTGAAAAATAAGAGAAATTTACAAGATTTGAAAAATGTGTTCGTTTTTTAAATGTCGCAAAGTCTTATTAAGTGTAGATAAACGTCATCTCCAGCTCCCCTTCACAAGTGCTTCAATATCTTCTACGGTAATTCTCACACCGCGACAGATTTGGCGAGATGCGGCTTATAAATATATGAGTTAAGACTAGCGCTATTTCTGTCCGCACAATCGTTAACAGTTCATCTTTCCATCACACACTTCAATGGCCGAATGATTGCAACACACTTCTGACATTGAAATATGTGTGTCTTCAACGTTGATACACTATAACGGCGAAATAATTTCCTAGAATCTTAACAGTTCGCCATTAGACTCAATTATGACATCACTGTATTATTAATATCACGCGAGGTTTTTTAAAAATAGGCAAAGAGCACCGAGTTTCAAATATGTATGTTCATCCTACCGAGCTGATGTGATCCAGCCTAGATGTTATTTTCTGTAATGTTTCCTAAGACAGGCAGTTTTCTATCCCGTACCTAACTTAGGTAGTATATGGTAGACCACGCATGGTTTAATTGCACGGTAATTACAGACGGCAACTTCTAACAGTTCTTGTTCTAAGGAGATTTTTTACTAATCGGAATTAAACCACTGTCGTCTATCGCTCCTAGCCGTCGCTGAAACGCGCGCCCTTCTCTCATTTTGCAATTCTGCCCCTGGGGCGCGGTTACATAGATATCTCAACTGATATTGATTTTGCTGACAATTTGTCGTAAGCGAGGAAATGCTTTTTGAAAATGATTGATTATTTTATAATTTTATATTAAAGCTCTGCCTCGTTGGTTCAATAGTTCCAAGTGCGACTTTTAATTGCGAGGTCCTGGATTCAATCCCTGGGTCGAGAGAAGTATTATTGGGCTTTTCTAACTTGAAATTCCCCATGGTAACATGGAGCCTGGATTTGTGCCAGCCGTGCCTATGACAATAGGCTTATCCACTATGATAGCACATATAATATAATTGGTTAATCGAATGGTATGAAAGTTGTATGAAAGTATTCTACTATTTGTACCTCATATTTGAAAATCTATTATTCAAACATTGCATATATCAGAAACTTCCAAACTTCTAAACTGTACTTGACTTATAACCGCTCCAGGCAGTTGGCAAAGTACCTACTTCAAAAATTTCCTCTAATTTGCCGAAATTCAGTCGATTTATTACCTGTACAGATGGGAAAATAAATTGCCCCAATAGCTTTCGGTGTAGAACCTTTATCAAACTCAAAAGAATTCAATCTGCGAGTTTCGTAACACATTGTTACAAAATTGATTTTCTCCGCCTAATTTTTCGGATCTGGTCACCTTTTAGTCCGGTTTCCGCCAAATTGTCCAAATTTCGCAGCGGTTCCTTGCCAATTTTTCGGTCCATCGGTTCAGTTGAGGTTTTTTAAAGGCCCCCTTTGAAGCTCAAAACTATTGTTCGAGAAAACAGTTTACGTTGCGGCGAAAATTCTGCGCTGGCTAGGGATGACACTACGATTTCATTAAGGTTCAAAATTAGGGTAATTGTGAAATAGTCAGTTCAATAAAGACGTTATAAAAATAATATGAAAACAATCTGACACCTGCTGACAATCCAATCAAACATGTTTTAATTTTTTTTTTCTTCAGTAAAGGCCAACACTTGTCCGCAGCCTTGGTTGATAAAAAGCAAACGTGTGGCTTATGGTATACCATGCTTGCCTAGCAAGTACCTATTTTAAGAAACAAGTACTTTTATTGACGAGTACCTTCTAAAACAGGTATTGAGATCGTATGCCCATGATGTTCGCATAGAAAATGTATTAATCATGCTTAGTAGTTGGTATTTAGTCGAGCAATAAATTTATGTTTTAAAGCTCAGTAGAATATATCATTTTTCAAATTGAGTCGGAAAACATGCATCCCAAAATTGTGGCAGCCCTACCGCGAGCTCGCCAAGCCCTCCAGCTGTCTCGTGCTCAACTCCTTCATTTTGTTTTCTTCCGCAGTTTAGGCCGATAGAGGATGCTTACTTAACAATTTTCTTTGTTGTTATATTGTAACGGTTTCGCTGCTTCGTGGATTAAGAGGTTAAATTTTACTACACAAATTAACCGAAAGCAACATACAGGGCTGTTACTTTATATTAATTTAATATTCCTTCCATTTGATATGAACTGATTTGATATGAAGGGAGTGGTTGGCAACAAGCATGGCCATATCATTTGCTGTTCGATTTGGATTGCGTGTTTCGCTGCGTAGCGGGAATCCGTAGCCAACATGCGAGTGTGTAGCACTCGTCGTAGCGCATTACATTGTTTAATATAAGGACATAATAATGTTATTTGACCTCCGATTTAAGTTTAGACACATTAGGTCGAAGTCATTGCAGTTATTTAATTAAGAGTGCGAATATCTTAGAGAAGATTTAAGAAGTAACTCAACTGCGGCTGTCAAGACTGACTATTTAACTAGAAACGCTATAAAATATGTCACTAGTGATCACTAATGAAAAAACAGCTGGCTATTAATTAATGTGATGAATAATTACTGACGGAGAATTCTGATAGATCATTACTATTCGAAATATCTGAAATGCAGGTATCAAATACTATCAGGTTAAATTACTTATGAAAATATTTAATTATTTTATACCTGCATTCTCGTTCTCTCATTTCTCTTGAGGTTGGAACTTTAATGCGGGATAGTAGTAATACACTGTTTTGCTTTTAGTACGCAGGAGTTTGGCAACGCCCGCTTTATCTACAAATCTAGTACGACGTTGAATGTTAAAGCAATTAAATAAAACTTAATTATTTTTTTATTTTACAAATTAATTTTCTCGCCTTCATAATGATAATTCCGGTTTTATTGTTAGATACTGGCTGATGTGGGAGTCAGAAGTGTCTGAAATCGGCGTGCGTGGTGTGTTTGTAGAGAGTAATCAATATAGAAGAAGCACGTAGGGTCTCTTGGAATAGTTATGCATAATTGGCCTATGTCCAGCAGTGGACTGAGATAGGCTGATGATGATGATGATGAATTGGAACACGCCACTTTTTGCCTGCCCCTGAAGGAACTTGGTGTGAAGATATAATAATGTAACATATTATAATTAAAATGGTACTCGACGCGGACGAAACCGCGGGCGCCGCTTGTCGTGGTATATTCTACAGCGGCTCTCAGGTAGATTGAGTGTGATATATAAATATAGGCTTAATGGATTTTACTGTCTTGGGGTCTATTTCTATAATAAAGAGGCGAGGTCGTTGCCCGTACAGTGGAGGTGCAGACTTTTTTCCAAGTACTAAATATTATTAAAATGTGTCATTTGTTTCCTTAAAATATGCAACATGCCAAGTTTAAGGTGAGAGGTAAAATTCAGGGGGTTATGGTTTCAGATCCTGGTGCGTGAGGAGACGACCTGTACAAGATGAAGTTCTCGTGATAGCATGACAGCTTATGGATTTAACCCTCCTCAATTTGAGAGGAAACAAGTATCCAACAATGGAGCTATGAAAGGGGTTGATGATGATGAAAGGTAAAATTAATGGTAAGGTGACTTATGTACATTGCTCCGGTAATAAAAC
>DWEC01001564.1:0-13146 GCA_018245735.1 Microceris miodesmiata | reverse complement strand
TAGTGGTTAAGAATTCAGCCTCTCACTCCGGAGGTCCTGCGTTCGAATCCATGGCGCGCACCTCTTTAGAAAAGTGCGTTTTTTTTATTTAAATATCACTTGCTAACGGTGAAGGAAAACATCGTGAGGAAACATGCATACCTTAGAATTTGTAAAAAAAAAATATTTTTTAAGGTGTGTGAAGTCTGCCAACGCACACTTGGCCAGTGTGGCAAACTATTGCCTTAGCCCTCTAAATATGAGAGGAGACCAATATTCCAACAGTGGAATTACAATGGGTCGATTATTTATTTATTTTAAAACTACTGTATTTATACTAAAACGTAGATACAAAACACGCAAGCCCTGTTCGTGCTTGACCGTTTTTTAACATTAGATTTCTTTACTTGTGTTGTATGTAAAAACGGAACGCACGAGCCCTGAACGCGCTTGACCGTTTTTTTAACAGGTCGCTTAGTACCCAGTGTCTAGCCCATTACAACAGGGGCCTTAGCCGTCCCATAAATTATTTATGACTCGACGCGTTCCGATTTACATAATAGACAGCGCTCAAGTTATTGATGATTGTTGTTTTAAACAAGCGTTTTGTGGGGAATTTTTAATGGTCCGCATTTCCCACGGAAACGGCTAAACGTTTAGCGAAGACGTGTTCCGACAAGCACTTAAATTTAACTTGCATTCTATATTGAAAGAATACATTTAGAAGTTAGCTATAACTTATTCTTGCTTATAACCATAAATAAAAACTAATTACGTCTTTATTTAAGCACATGATGTTTTTTGAAAGTATCTGTGTGCGCCAGTAATCATCAATAATCAGCAATAAAGTTTTCTGGATTATAAAATATTATAAAGAATTAAGCACAACGCAAGTTATTTTTTATTTGTCAACATTACCTATATGATAATAGCAAGATTTGACAGTACGGGGTACGGTCAACATGATAAGTCAGTCACGTCTGGTTTCCAGTGTAACTCGCCAATTAGTGATGTCTGTTCCTTGTTGCATTTTAATATATCTGTTATATATGTATTTATTGTAGTTCAGTTGGGGTCTTTAGTTTGAATCCTGGCACGCAACTATGACTATTCGCAGTTTTGGTCATTTTTAAGATTAAATATTCTCGATTCACTATTTCTCTTTAAAACGTGGTACAGCACGGTCTCTTAATGCTCAAGTATACTAAATTTCCAGGGACAAAAAGGACACCTGCGTATTGAATGCAATAATGGAACAACAAAATAAAAGGTTTGCTTATAATGAAGACGCCGATGATGACAATGATGCAAACTGTCATTAAGTTAAACAAAAACAAATTATGATTTATAAATAACTAGATTTTACCCGCGATAGCATCCGCGGAGATTCGGAATATTGGCTTAAAATTTACTATATGTTAACAAAAGTCAAAAGTTCCATTTTTAATATTAGACATATCTGGCGTCTTTGAAATTTGCAAATGTCAGTCTGGCAGTGTTACAATCCAAAGGCTGTTCGTGCTTGGGTCATGTTTGACACATGTCACGTCACGTGTCCGAATGAACGCTGTCAATTAGTGTTACCTGTTCTATTTTTTGCCCGTCGCATTGCAAAATGGATAGTGTTCATGTGTCTATTTTTTCCAATACGCCAATTAATACATTTGCAGCTCTCAAAGTATGTACCTAATTTAAGTACTGCATATAATAAAATAATTTTATAAATATTTTTCTTGCATTATTAACAACGAATACCTATATTATTATGTGTACTTGCTATCAAACACAATTTGTAAAGTGTTTTAATTCCATACACATGTGATACGAAAGCCCATTCACGTTATTAAATTTTTTTTTTAACAAAATTTCTAAGTAAATTCTTACGACAAGTTTTTGTAAACAATACTTAAAGATTAAACAAATTGATTTGATCGTAATTTTTAGCCGGGACCACCAGGACAAATATTTGTAAGATGAACACAAATGTTTAGCTTTATGTCTGGGTGTCATGTTTTATGTCTTTGTATGTATTTTAAAACATATATAATATGTCGCTTAACTGCTGTCTAGTTACCAAGTACAGTGACGTATGCGAGTGGCCCGAAAATAAACGAGTACTTACTACTACTATTATTATTGAAACAGAAGTGCAATACCAATTAATACCATACCCAAAAAAAGCTCTTAAACGCTTATGTTTCTATTGAAAGGCGCTTAGGAGACAAACTCATTAAATTCTAATGGATATTTATCGTTTCCGTAACAGCCATACTGGTCAGGAAACCGCCACTTGACCGTACGGCGAACCTAAAAATGTGTCGATACCTCTTTTTTCGTAGCAATGCAATTTGATCTATACTTTTCAACTAATAAGGCTGGAATTGCCGTAAACTTTATTATATCGCGAAGATGTACATACATGCGTCTGCTAGATTGCATGTTTATATAGTTTTCCGACTTAAACACCACTTGTGCGTGGAAGTCGGTTGTCACTTGGGCGGTTTTATTTGCTTTACAAATGCATATTTCATGTTGAAATAACACTTCAAATTAATGAATGGTGCGATGCAGATGCTAAAGATGAAGAGTCGTTTACTGACGCCGAACACTTCATTTATTTTTTTGTTTCGATGTTGTGAATGGTAGCAAGACTTTTTTTGTTCGTTCAGTTATTTTGTACAAATATCTCAGGATGAGAAGGATTATGGCTATAAAGTGCCACGCTGGCCAAGCACGGCTGGCATACTTGTAAACTATTAAAATGACCATTGAAGAAAGAAAGAAGAGAGAAAATAACTTTATTCACATAAAAATACGGCAGCACATGACAGAAATAGGAAACCACCTACATACCGAGAGCACTTTTAGATATTTCAACAGCAAAAATATGCGAATATGAAAAATATTCGAATATTGCGAATATGTTTAAATAAAAGACAGAGCCCCTTTCGCCTGTCGTCTATATCGTCTGTCGAATAATTTTACAAAGTACCCTTGAAGCTACCGAGTAGGTTTAGCATCGAATATTTAGAAAGTTTCGACTCCCCTCAGGCTATGATACCTTCATACATTTAAAACCTTATTGATGCTAATAGCCAGCCCGTCCACACCACCGGTAGGCTGTCCTTGCGTCGTTATAACGATTTTCCGTTCCCATTCCAAGTTGCTCGTATACATCCACGTCACGCAGTGATTTGCGGACTGACAACTCTGACGCACGGATACACCAATCGGCTTACATCTGATCATATATCGGTTTACATCCAATCATCATTTGCAAATGTTTTATAGTAGGTATTATGACACTATCTATTGAGCAGAAGGTTGTGAGTTAGATTCCTAGCGAGGACAAGAATTCGTGTGATGAGCACAAATATTTATCTGAATCTCGGTGTATAAAAATTGTTATGATTATGTATAGGCTGGCCAAGTAAATCAAAAGATAATTAAAACCGCCAAATAGTACTCTCCGTTAAGTTTATCATTTGTATATTACACTATTAAGACATGAAAATGAACTATTTAACTCAGTAAACACGTTAATAAACTAACTGATACCATAGAGTAACGTCAACGAAGCGACACGACCGTGTGTCAGCTACGTTCATACAAGACGCAGTTAAACAAAGTGCCAAATGCTGGCCGCATACAAAGGGCTAGATATGTTTCGTGCTTGTCTAATGAACTATTTGAATGTGGAACTCATTGCGGTCGCATAAATAAACAAGTGATGTGATCGCCGCTCGCAACTAAATCTGCTGTTTAACAGCAAAGATTTATTGTAACTACGCTGCTATTGTAACACGCATCTGTTATGTTATTACGGGTCATTTTTTATGGAAATGATGTGTTTAATGCAGTCAGTTCCAATGTTAAGTAGTTCATGATCTTTACTGGTAATTATATTAATTTCATGTTGGCGTGACTAAGAATGGTTGCACACAGTACGGTATTTACACATTACACACATATTTATTAATTAGGTATCCAACAGGAGGATTTGTTTTTAATTAGGATCGACAGGCTTAAGCAAAAAATGTAACATCATATCTGCAAACCCGGAAGGAATAGGCAGAGGAATGCAATGCATTCCTCATTACGTCACATCACACGGTGGGCCTATTATTTTCAGTAGCTACTAATATAAAATATAAAAAAGGTCTTTTGAGCACCGTATATCTACACATATTTATTTATTCACAAATACCTACCTATTAATAGTTTCGTCTCTCTTTATCATATTCTGGGATAACACGAATGAAAGAGACGAAATTTGAAAAGTGACATAGAAATAACAGTGCAAAAGGGCTGTTTGATTTTAAATTGAATAAGAAAAAAAGTGTCGAAGAAGTTCACACGTGCGGAATGTTACGTAAATATATGGGCTTGTTAACAAAAAAAAGTAATACGAAACGTTTCATCGAGTCTCAGGCAGGCCCATCGCAGTTCAGTTTAACATTGTTACTGTATGTCCATGGATTACTAGCAACACTTATGGATATTCCTAAACTTTAACACAATATTACCACTGCAATATATAACATTGCATATAATGTATGCAATGCTCCCGACATTGCATATAATGTATGCAATGTCAGGAGTACTATAGCTCACAATTATTTGATAATACAAGAACTTTAACAGCTACATTCAAAAAAGACAACGGAATTCATTTAATGTAATTACGCAGTTAGGCATAGAACCCAAAGCTATAAGACAGTGACTTGCAGCGTACCATTCTGTGTTGCCACCATCTATGCTCACCACGTATTTATTCTATGGGACATTAAACGTGTACTAAATTCCTCCGCCTACCCCTTTCGGGGATTAAAGGCGTGGTGTTACATTGTTTTTGTGTTGCCAGATTATCAGCTAACCGCTTGCGTGGTCATTGTTATGGCAATTTGAATGAAACTGTAAAACTGTTGCGAGGGACAGGCCGCGACGCGTAGGGATCAACAAAAAATAATTAATGACCCGACTAATGAATACGCCGAGTTCAGACGGGTAGCGTCCGTAGAAAAAGTTAAAATTACTTATAAGTGGATAACTTTTTTATATATTATAAACTCTTCTTAACATCTCTTCAACAACTGATGGTGATGAGAACTTTAGCCCATCAGTGTAGGTAACTTGCTGATTGTCCATGGTGTATCAGATATACAATGACTTCTGTGGTGATCCTTTTGTGAACCCCAGCAAGTACTTAATGGCATATAAATCAATTTAAAAATAGTTTCCTCACAAATTACAGGTTTGATTGGTCTCAGATTGATTTAACTTTACATACCTTTCTGTTCATAAATATTACTTCATACTTCAATATTCTTGAATATTATTTGATACCGAGACTTTTTCTACAGGCAACCCAATCAATTATATAATAATTAAAACGGTTGTCAACGACTTAAAAAGCGTACCGGTTATACGAAGAAACAATTGTGAACTTTTTTGCGAACGGTACCCCAGTCCCCAGGCGAAGTCGGCCGTGATTTATTCGCACCATTTCCGCCGCGGCGGCTGCTTAGCGCGCTGCGGTGAATTAACCCGACGTTCTGCCTAGCACTAGATTGACAGCGCGAACATAAAGATTTTAAAATGTTTTATTGCTGACAGTATCCGCGCCCTTCGTTTTTTTCGGTATTCTTTTCATCGATGAAATCCCTCCTCGTAGTCTTTCATAGTGCAGAATTATAAAGATACTACGTGTGTGGATGCATGTGAGTATGTACTCGTATATGTGTGCGTGTGCATGCCTAAATGCGTAGGTGTGTACAACACATCATACTAACTCCTTCTGTCAAAGGCGTAGCTAGTCTGAGTTAATTTTAATAAGTCGGTTCATTTAAAATATTATCATTTTATCATTTTATAATATTATCTATTATTTTAAAGGCTGGTAACTTCAACATGAATAACCCTGTTATAATATCCTTCATATTAATTTATTACAACTATTAATACAGCAGTTTCCAAAATACGATCATAATTAATTGAATTGTTAAGCTAGGACCCTGCTAAAGATTCTTGCGTCAAAGAGTAAGTATAGGTACCTATATTTAGCTCTTTGCGCTCCTTCTTTATACTTCTTATAATTCTTATTGTGTCAGATCTTCCCCAATTCCGTACCCACGATGTTTTTAAGAAAGATTGGTAAAGCGATTCCTCGCACGTAATAGTTTATAAATTTCAAAAACAAATATTAATACAACCAAAACGAATACGGAAAACATTGAACTAGACAATAAATTAAGCGGTAATCCCTCACGATCTCCGAAATCATTACCACTGTACGACAGTAACAGAGATAATCTCGCTCGCATACATCACAGCGATCCCACAAATAAATACATACGAGCCAATCCTCCTAACAAGAGTGCAAACAGCCTGCGCAAACACGCCAACTGAAATATCGCCCGTTTAGCCGGCCTACCGCTAACTATCGCACAAATTAGACCTACCCTCAAAACTAACACATCATATCACCACGATATTCACAACCGTCGATCACTCCAAAATAGACTCTATGACTTATGTAATAACATCCAATACGGCTGCTTCGATAAATTTGGTCTCAAGCGCGGGCTACCATTTAAGTTTGCAGTTACATAGTGCAATTTTAAACTTTATGGCACTGTGTTACCGCACAACGCGAGTGAAGCTAGAATTTTGGTGATAGGATATCCGGTATAGTTTATTATTATAAGCTTAATCAGAGGAAGTTTAGTTTCGAAGCAGTTTCTCCCGGATTTGGGCGGACGAGTGTGATATATGGGTGCATTTCGGTTTAGTTGTTCGTTCCACATCTTGGTTATTTTGTAGACTGTGACTTAAGATTTATTTATATGGATTACGAGAAGCAATAAAAATTTTCACTTCTTCTATTTGGAAATAAATATTATTCCAGAGGCGGCGCGATATCCTTGACGTTAACTACATATATTTTTAGAGAGCTCATACAATCATCTGTTCTCAACTTAGACAGAGCCTGTGATATGATCCCCAGAGTTAATATCGACATACATAGGTAATAATTTTATAACCAGACAACCAAATATCATTTCCATAAGACAAAAAATTTGCTGGAAAAAATCGAACTTACAAAACCCCCGATCAAATAGACAATTTCAATTACTAACAAATCAACAGTGCAATTCAATACAATGAAACTCTGATTTTAAATGTTTTTTACATTAAATAAAAGGTAAACCGACATGAAGCCACTTTTCAAGCTGATGCTACAGCCACTAAAATATGTATGTCACACTTTGGAATCGACACTAAATCAATTAAAGTTTTAACAATTCTGTAAAAATAGGGTGGACACTTGAATTCTTAATAATAACAGAAGAGAAGAATTGAGAAATAAAAGAGAACTGTTTCAACCGCACCAATGTGGGTAGTTACAAAAAGGGTACAATGTGAGTCCATAGTTATAACTCAAACTAAGTATACCTTTTAAAATTACCAAGTATTATTTAAAATTAATGTCCGTTATAGACAATAACCGATAACCGTTGGAGTAGACGTGTACTGGAGTGGAGACCGCAACTTGGCAAACGTAGCGTAGATCGCCCTCCAGCCAGGTGGAGTGACGATATACGCAGAATGGCTGGCAGTGGTTGGACGCGAAGAGCCGCAGATCGAGATCAGTGGCGTGCCATTGGAAAGACCTATGTCCAGCAGTGGACGGGAGTAGGCTGATGATGTAAAGGTAATTTGACGATATTTTATACTATACACAGAACTAAATAGACTATACGTAGTTATAAAAGTACAATAACATCGTTATTTAAATTCAAAGCAAGTGCTTTTAAAAATTTATCTCTCAAGGTACACCACCGAGCCTGATGTTTGGCTCACCCCAACTATTTTCTATTTATTTGTTCACCTACTTCAAACTTCGTTGTATCTAGCAACTATGTGCACCAGTGGACTGATATAGACTGATGATGATGATGAAAATGTTTTTTTTTTAAATGTAATTGTAGAACTGTATTTGTTTTATTACATACTCGGTATAGCGCAAACTATTAAAGATCACAGATAAAGCTATAATTACACTTATAATTGCACTCACAAGCAATGGACGGCAATGACCAGTTAACACATTGCCACTATACATTTAAAAGTCGGTCATACAAATTACGTTGCTACTGAACATGACGCAGTAATTTATATTGATTGTTTCATACTGTTGACAGATAGACGTCTGTCGCCACACATTTGGTTAATGTATCAGACTGTGGCCTTAACCTTTCGCTGCCATAGACAAGATCCATGTACCTATAGCAAACACACGAATGAGGAAAATAATGCTCTTTACTCGCGGTTGCTCTTAAGACAACCCGCACCCCGCTATCCAATTCTAAAGAGTATTAAAATTGATGCAGTTTAATGGCGGATTGCAAAAACATATATAATTACTTACATTGTATAAGATCAGTAAATGTTAGAAGACTTTTGTCGTGATGCAGAGCAAGAACAGGTAAACTATTTGAATATGATTTCTTAAATATATAAATTAATTATAATAATTTTTACAACCTAATTATACGTGCAACAATGCGTCTAAATGCTCGAATGCTTTAGTATCGAACGTTTCGCTAACATCTACTCATATGTATATTAATTATTAATTTATTTGTTTTCCCGGTAAGTTCGAAGAGGTTTCCACCAGGTCTTTGCTGTAATTAGCAAGAGCTACTGAAGAAGGATCTTGTATAAGTCACAAACTAGTCAGACTATGTATTTCCAATCATAAAAGTGAGTATCACTGGCACATAATTTAATCATATACATACATCTGAATGAACCAAAAACAAAATCACTCACTTGTCTTATCCGTTTGCACGTAATTTACGAGGTACGTCACTAATCTAAATCCGTATATCGACTCGGTCGTCACTAGAGGAGTAGTGATGGGCGATCGGCGTTAAAAATAATCTCGATAAATCGAGGCAGAGATCAAAGCGCGTACAAATAGGGCGGGCGCGGCGTGACGGGAGGCGAGAGAAAAATTTCGGAGGTGGCATATTTTTTAATACATACTTTCAATATTAGTTATACCTGGAAACTCTTTAGATAACATTAAAGAATTTTTCACTCTAAGTTAACAAATTTAGAGTATAAAACAAGTGAACAGAGATGTAATAGAAACGATAAAAGAAAGTTTACCTGATTATAATAATATAATAAACCTCTTTGTAATTGACATGCATTAATTTAAAACTTTTTGTAAATGTTAATTACGGTATTACAAACGATAAATAAACAATGTGATCATTCAGAACTTTTAACAACAATTTATAGACAAAGAGTTAAAACTACATAATTTATAATGTATATTTTTTATGTAGTCGTATTTTAAGATCTGTTTGGTCATCATTGGATTGTCTACATGTGTTTTGACAACGTCAAGCTTTGTTTAAGTTTAACTTTGGTATTAAATAAAATGTGTAACTGCAATTCCTAACGATAACTGATTGTGAATATGCAAATATTTAAGTAAATTAAATTTCTATGCTGAACTAGGCCTTTCTGCCCAATCTTAAGTAGTCTGTTTCATGCCCAAATTTCTGACCTGAAGGTACCTGCTTCAGAAGTAAGTAGAAGTAATAATAATAATTCACCTATCATGTAACGTTAATATTTAACATTCCTCATGCTATGCCAGTATTATTATTAGTCTTGTTACTTCATGCATGCTCTTTCCAAAAACGAAATCTAAGCTCTTTCCCTACAAACCTAGTGTACACTAAGCAACAAATACTTCGATGGTCAGTTGTGGTCACTTTGTATATTATTTATGCACTTTGTTTTCGTGCTCAGTCAGATTCTTACGCGACGGTGCCACGTGATTTACTCAGCGCGGCGCGGGAGGGGGAGGCACTCGACTAATAAAAAACACCCCGACGCCCTCCTGACTGATGCGACAATTAATTTAATCCCATTTCTCTGCGTCTTCCCGACCAGCAGGGTTGGCGATCTTCGCTACCAGAGGAAGATATGGGTTCCAATTTAGTTTAATTCTAGCTTGTAAGTATTTAAACAGTTGGTATGTTAAACCGTTGTAAATGTTGCCAATATTTTCTTGTTTTTACGTGTATAAAATTACAGTCAGTTGTCTTAAAAGTTTAATATTGTTTGTAAAACAATATCAATTATCACATTTTTGCATCCATTACGTATCGCTGTTGGTCAGTTGTAAATTTTTAAAATATTTATTATTCTTTAAATTTAGATATCTCAATACACATTTACTTCAAAACTGTAGTATTTTCTAACAATAACAATATTCAGTAATATTTATGCAGATTTAGAATGTATTATCTTTATTATTATAAAAGCTCAGAATACAAACGCACCCCTTTAAACACGACGTAAAATATGAAGCTATTGAGAAACAAATTAGAAACATTAAGGTGTGACAGCGAAACGTGACGATCTAAAAAATTTTCAGTTGCAGCCCTTAAAGGCGCGAGAAGCAGACATCAGCGCGGCAGGCGGCTATTAAACAAGACTAATTGAGCGATAAATTTCAGCCGAGACGGTATAAAAACGAGAGAGAAAAATCCTAGATGAAGGAATATTGAAAGCGGGAATTGATTACTGTCAATTAGAGCTGCCACTCCGGTGCCACGGCCAGATGCGAGGATCGCGCCACACGGATGGAGATCCGCTTTGAATGGAGCGGGCTGATTGGAAGGTGAAGATTTTTTAAGTGGATGGGCTGCCTTTGATAAAGGATCGAAATGACAAGTGTCTGTAATATCTTGGCATTATTCCAACAATAGTAATTGCTGATATTTTAACATAAAACCTTAGTATAAAGAGTGATAACTATATGTATACGAGTAACTGTCATAACGATATCTAAAGTTAAATGAGCTAGAACTGAGAGTACTTTAATGATAAATTTGTTACTTATTCACTCAATTACCAAATTATGTCATAATATAGAAAAATGATACTAAAAATAGCTATTAAATTATGTTAAGAGCGGCAGCACATTTATTTAAATAGATATATCAAATAGTGGAACGGCTATCACTTATAGTGTCAAAAACGAAACACCATAAATTAGAATAACAAAAATATTCTATGATAAAACATGAGTTATGGCGTTATGAATAACGTCCAGATAAGAGAGGTTACACATTTACCAACACCACTAAAGATTAAACACGTACAACATTAAAACTTATAAATCATTACATTATGTGACATTAAATAGTGAAACTGTTATTTCTTTTTCGTATCAGATAAAACATCCGATGCCCTTTGTTATGTGTAAAAATTAGTATTGATTTTTATGAACGAGATGTACAGTGGTGTGCATAAAACAAATGTCTGCGTTTAGTTAATTGTCAGTTTCTACGCGGCTAATGCGGTGCCGCGGTTCAATCGTCAGACACTATTACAGCAATTATTCAAGATCATCTGTTTTTATAACTATAATTTAAATTGCCAAAAGCGTGCACAGCAACAAAAGCGACCTTTTTGCATGGACATGACTGATTGCGCGTCATACGGACAAAGCGAACATAAACATTGGGAACTAAAATCGCTCCCTGTGGCACTCCAAACATTTCAACTTAAATGTATCCATATCATTGCTGGTTATCTTCTACTGAAACTGTGCGTATGTTGACTAAGCAAGCAACGTATGATGTTTGCCATAATATTATAGATCTTTTCGATAGATGCGTGGTACGCCTTCGACATGTCCGGGAGCCATGTCGATTAATAACATTTACAAGATGAAAGCCGTCGGGCCGTTAGTCGCGATGCGTTCCAGAAATAAAAAGCAGCTACATCCGATAATTCAGCTGGGGAAACTTACAGCTGTAGGATGGCTGCCTTTGAAATTTTAAGTGGGATACCTGACTATATAAATTAGGTTTGTATGTGTTTATGTTCTTAAAATTTTGATTTCTGATCACTTCATTTCATCGTAACCTGTTTTTACATGTTAAAAGGCGGATTACCACATTTTTATTCCGTAATAATTCCTAAGTAAATGTCTACATAATATATAAGAGATATATTACGTCGATACGATAATATACACGCATATTGCATACGATTTTAGATTAATAAATTAAAACGATTTCAGGCTTGGCATATAAATACGAATAAGCTTGGTGTACAAATAACAAACGAATATTAAACGTCGACATGGAAGGATTATCAGTATCCAATCAATTCGCATTCGTTTTAATTTTTCATACTCATATCAGAGGACCAAACGACAGTTTCATGAATGGACACGCCTTCCGCAATGTAACCTGCCTAACCTAACCAGCCATCATTATCCGTCCGTTGTCTACTTCCTTAATAAAAATGTCCCCGTGCCCCTCGGATTCGTGGCCACAATTCCCGACCGCGTGAAATATACTGCGTGCAACTAATAGGTGGGAGGGCGTTAAGGAGGGCATAAATTAGTTGATGTTGTGACGCCGCCGCCGGCACCATCTGTTTGTCGATATGTCACGCTGCAGTCACCGGGAATTATATAGAGTTGTACCATATTAGTTACATAAAAATTACGTATAATATTGAAACAGAAGGCGGTGAAAACGACCACGAAAGACTCCGTCTAGTAACAAACTTTACTGTTTTTAAATCAGCGTCTTTACAGGATATTCGTTAGACCAAGCTTAAAATAGATCTGTTGGTGTTTTGATTACGTTTGAGCGGGAACCATATTTATATTTTTTGTAATTTAAGTCTCGGAGACGTTGTATCCACTCTCTAAAGTTGCGATATATGTGAAAGAATCGTTATTTTCGACGTGAAGCCCCCATGCGATGATAGTTCGCGACATTTGTGCGCCAACGAGTCGTTCGGGTTTTTTCAGCTTCTTAATTGCCACGCATATATCTTAATGTCTCAGCGGTTAGTCGCGCCTGTTTGTGGGGCAAACACGTTGAAAAACTCATAGCAGCTTTCAATATCAGCCGCTTTAAGCCTGAAATATTGTCGTGTGGAAGCTATAAAAACTTCATTTCATATTGAGTATACTTGACAACACAGACGTAAAAAATGTTGAGACGCAAGCGATTCTAGTTAAAATACCGTTAGTAATAAGAATAAAAATTGTGTAAGTTTGATTGAGAGTAGTTTTCTAACGTTAGGGGAGATTGTTCACCAATAAATAAAGAT
>DWEC01001563.1:0-13147 GCA_018245735.1 Microceris miodesmiata | reverse complement strand
TCGTAGGCGTAACCCTCTACAACGTCTACGTCACAAGGCTAAATTCATCATAATGTCTGGAACAACACTCTTTGTTTGTAACTTGAGTTTTGCACCGCAAATACGCTGTAATTCAGCCGTCCACAACATTATGTAGGATCCTATAAAAATAAGCCTTTAGCCCGCAAGTAAACATAGATAACTGGTTGTTTCCTAATTGAAATATTTTAAGTTCATTATAACGAGTACGTTAAGAGTCCACTTTCGATGAAATTGCATTACTCGGCGGAAGCCATTAGGCGACGGTAGCGGTTTTAATGAAAGGGTCAGATCTGATACTAGCACACTTATGGTGGTTCGAGTAAATGTAAAATATGTTTAGAGCATAAATCATGTTACGGTCAAATATATCAATATGAATGTTTAGTTATTAGAAACTCTTGTAATCCATTATTGTGTACGCGTTTTTTTACCAAATTTAAATCTGCGTAGATAACAAATACCATCCTGCTCCGTCGTAGGTTGGAAGTGTGGTGAAATCAAGTTAGATGTGGAGGATTCCCAATCTCCTTAAAAAAACATTTGAAAAAATAAAATATTTTTATTACACATGACGTCATCCGGGACTAACCAATAATGCCCGGGCTATCCGAATCTAACGGATTGTTCACGACTAATAAGCTATTTGGTGCTAAAAAGGCTTTATTTACTTAGTTATAGATGAATTTTATGGTGTGTTATTAAAATTTCATGCGCAAGCAAGAAAATGGCATAGGCGTTTCGAACTCTAGGTTTTAAAAATCATCATCATCATCATTTTTTAAATCATCATCATCATCATCATTTTTTAAGCGTCATCTTTCTTAAATTTTCCAAGTCTTAAATCGCAAGACTGATGTTCAATCTAATTGGAACCCGAGTATGCTTTACGTGAACATTTATTTTATTAGTAAACTTTCAATCAAAACAGGTTATATACTTTTTCTACATACTCTTTTTCATTTTGTTTACTTGCTTGCTCTATCATTGTCTTGAAAATTGTATTTTTTCCAGGTAAACAACGTGGATGAGGTTTTGGAGCGTCACAACGACTTCCTGGAGTCGTGCCTGGGAGACTGCATGCTCACCAGTCCGCAGCTGCTCAGAGCGGTCACCACTCTGTGCATGGTCTGCGTGCAGTTCTGCACATTTATACAGGTAAGAAATGATACTGTACATTTTTTTTAAATTATGTAATTGTAAAAATATTTCTATTTCAAAATTATTATTAACAGTGAAGTGTACATAAGGTACTGGCATTAATAAGTTATATAATTCTTACGAAATTAAAATTATTTGTATTTTTTCACTTAGTAAATAAGCAAAAGCGCACTATTATTGTATCATATAAGAACAGTCTGGCAAATCCTAGACGCAGGTTGTAATACTGAGCTTCGTATCTTGGCGTAAATTTTTTGGCCTTTGCTTTTGTAATTTTTTTTTAAATTTAAATATAATTAGATGAATAATAGTACTGAAATTTCGCTGTGACATCTACATACATTGGGCGCGACGCGGTTCGTTGCATGTAGTGGATAGTTTAATGTGAAACAATGCAAAATGAACCCAACGTTTACTAGAAGTTGTACTCGTATGTCAGTTTCGCGCCAAGTTGTCATACAAACATGCGATCGCAAGAACCGAACCGCGCGGCGCCGCAAGTGGCTGTCAATAAAATAAAAAAAAAAAATTTGAATGTTGACGTTCTTATTTTAATTAATTTCTTTTATGTAAAAATAGCAATCTGTATTTAAAATTATTGTAGATGACTTATCTGTTGTTTTCCTGTACCTACCTACTATCATGCTGATATTTTTTACTTTTAATGTTAATTTATTTTGTATTTTTAACGCTACCAATACACGTTAATTGGCAAAAGGAGATGCACAAGTACTTCGTGGACGCAGAACTAAACAGTATGCTTGGATCTACTTATGACAATACTGAGTATAGTCAGGTATTATACACAATGTATCGTAAATCAACAGTTTGATATCACCAAAGCACCGATGTAATCTCATCACAGCATAATATGAGCACACGAGTAAATTCATTGAATATACGTTAATTATTGTTTTCAATAACTAGAACTATTAGTTGCCATTTGAAAATCAGAGGCCGATGTAAATCACAATCATTTTGTTGATTCAGTAACTCTGTATCCAGGTAATTGTAACTCTATATCTATATAATAAGCGATCACTGCGTATAAGTCGACAAACAGGGTGAAAAAATTGAGTAAAAAAATTTCACAAAAATTTCCTAAATTGTAATTTTCTCGTAATGTTTCAAAATATGACAATCAACAAACCACATTTTATATTTGTAACGAAAAATGCATCTTTTTTGTTTGTAATTTCTAAACATAAAGTATGAACAACTTCTAGATTAGGTTTTACTGAGGTGCAATTAGAATTGTTATTTATTTTTAATTTGTATAAATTCACATATTATGTGATATATGTTTCTATTTCACAATAATGCTTCCATGTAGTATTTGTGGATAAACAAAACCATTGACACACCTTCTTGCTTTTTGTTTCATGACTTTTCTGTTGTAGAACTATACGGTGAGTTCATTTGTATGTGGGTAAAAGAGATAATTTTTAAATTTCATTAACATTAACTAACTCTAAAATGTTTTTTGTGTGTATTCTCTTATATTTTAGTAGTAGATATGTATTGAATCATTTGATTTCACATTTAAACGTATTTGTAAAGGAATGTCTTGCAATATTTATTCTCATCTTTGATATTATATGTAAGTAAACAGAAGACAAAATAATGGAATATAATCTCAAGAAAATGTTTGAAATTTTTATACGTCGACATACCTCGATCGCAACATGAGCCCACAGCTGCAGTTGAAAGTTTGAAACCATTCACAAAACAATCAGTTGTTACACACTATGACAGCGTACAATAAACATTGAATGAACATGTACCTTGTAATAACTTACTATTCCAATTTGGGTACCTTTGAGCTGTGTAGTGCATCGTCATTGTGAGTTAGTTGGTTGCTACTTCTGAACAAAAATACAGTGAATCAGTGAATTATACATGGAGAAAAATTTTGACTCAATGTTAAGCATTAAAATGGATGGAAGGGAGGAAATATGTGTTACGTTGTGATTTAGCTAAGGTAATTTTTCAAAACATTCGTATTAAGATTCAATACTACCTGTGTAAATGTCATCCAAACTTTTACGTACATACATATTTTAATAACAATCATAGGGCTCTGGGTGTGGCGGAGCCGAAGCGAACAGTTCGGCCGACTCGTTCTCCAGGTCGGTGTCGCGGTACGGGCTGCGTTTCACTGCTGCGCTGCTGTCAGTGCTCGCCATCATCGAGCGAATGGCCAGGGACAACAACACCAACAAGCTGCTCAACATCTCTGCCAGGTACCATCAAAATGCTTAAATATATGATTGCTTCATATACCCGAATATTTTGTGACATAATCGTGGCGAAACGGCAAAAACTGCGACGCTAATGCAGTAGCATATAAGTTTATTGCATTTTGTGTGAGTGTGAAGTAGCAGGCTAATATAATGTTCGGTGGCAGGTTGAACTTCAACACGTACTACGTGAAGCAGCTGGAGAAGCTGTGCTCGGACGAGAAGCTGCTGGAGGCGGAAAAGAAGGCCGCGTCGTAGCGGCGAGCGGCGCGCGGCCCGCGCGTCACCGCCGTGTGACGTCACCGCCGCGTGACGTCACCGCCGCGTGACGACACCGCCGCGTGACGTCACCGCCGCGTGACGTCACGTGACACGCCGCGCTGCACTCCGCTATATTATTATACCAAAAGGACAATCACCGATGCCACTTTGCCCCAAAACTATGAACGTAATCTCAAAATTTAGTACATGACATCCGACGTAATCATATATTTAGTGTGAATTTGTGGGTGTGGTACGTAGAGATCTGTTACTACCAGTAACATATCAATATACGAGACAATGCACTTAGCTATTCTTTTTGTCTTCGGCGAAGTAATGATTGTTACCACAGCTTTACGAAATTTAAATGTTTGATGAGTTAGTTCAGTGCAATGTCTTTTGATGTATGATCGATAGGTATTATGTAAGTGGTAGAAGAGACAAGTATTAGGGATAAATCTCGAATTGTAACAAATACGACCAATACTCAGTATAGTGTAGTTGCAGTAGCAACATTGTCGAGTGAACTTTCTGATATCTGCACGTTATTAAGCACCGTACTAATTATAATATAATCAAGTACAAACTAATTCTAGCAAGTAGACAAATAATATTTTTTCTACACAATTAATAATATAATTAATATATTGGCACGTGTAATGAAAAGTTTTATAGTGTTCAAGAGAATTTGTCCGAAAACATTGCTATTTTTGATAGCCTGATTGCGTGTAAATAAAAATACCTTGTTTTAGATATTTCATATAGAGATAAATGTTTGATTACGTGTAATTTTAGAAACAAAAACGGAAGTATATAGCCATGAATTAAATAATAATGTATAGAGCTGTTGTAATTAGTTGCCTTAATGTTATCGACCAGATAATATGTGCGTACATACATGAATATTGTGACATTATTTTTGAGTGCTAAATGTGTTGTGAAATGTAGTTTTTCGATTCCCCGTATTTTGCAGTGGAACCCTATATCGTTGAATAAAATTTAACAACGTATTATTGCAATTAGCTTTTTATTAACCCCTTAAGCGTTGGGGTCAGATTTATCCACCAATTATTACCATATTAATTTGCCCTGAGCCTTACATATTCCATTATAACCTTAGTACCAATAGATTAATTCTTTAAAAAATATTTATTTCCAAGGATTTCACCATAAGAAACCTTACAGTCCCACTCACATTACTTACTGCTCATAATTAAAAATCATAAAATCAGTTTGTACGTAAAATTTACTAGAGGAACTAAAAATTATCGACTTAGAGGAAATATATGTGAACTGCAGTAATAATTTTTTCCGTACAGAGTGATAATTTTTGAGACTATTTTATGGCTTCTATATTACGAACTTGGCTTGTCATTACTAGAGCCTTCGTTAAAACTACGGCTCATCATACTGACACTCAGTAATTTATTAAGCTGTAGTGCCCTATAATAATAAAGCCAAGGACAAACGGTAACAAACGCAAATATCCATAATATGTTTTACTGGACAATCTTATTTATCATAGGTATCTATTTGTTGGTTTCTAAACTGGGCGACGAAGGCACATCAAATGACATGTAACCAAGCGGTTAAAGGGTTAACAGTTAACCTTTTCACTTTTAATACAAACATAACAGTTTTGTTACAGGTCATTAAATACATACTTTATCATTTTTAAAGACGCACATTCAAATTGGATAGGCCTTATTTAAGTTTATTTCTGGGAATATCATGATTTGACTGTTAAATTTGATTATGACTTCTAATTTAAATAATTTCTCATTTATGAAAAAGACATAATTATTGATCGATTCAAGTACATATTCATTTACCAGTAAAATTAATTATTTCATTTTATTATATTAAATATATTGTATGTTTTCTCTTATTTTGAAGCAACCGTGTATAGGATTTTTCGCCCCAATTTATAACCGTTCTAGTTGTTTTAAATCCGTGTGACTTCCGACATTTGTATATTATATTAAACCTTGACATAATTTTAAGACAAGAGTTCTTTAGAGATGTCACAACTTAGCTAATAAACTTAAAATAATTATCATTAATGTTGCTAAGGCCTCAACATATTAAACTGAAGGCAAAATTATGTTGTAACGAAAAGGTAAAGGTTCTAAGGCAATCTTGTACTATAATTAACATAACAAATAACCCTAGGAATTTGTCAATTACATACAAACTGTGAACTTTGCTTGCCGCGAAGTCTATTATTTCTTGGGATGTAACAGCGGCAGTGCCAATGTTTTTTATATAATTTACAATTCCTGTTTCTTTATAATTAAATCCACTGCTTAGATTTTCCTTGGGAATATATTTAAGTATATGGCGATACAATTATTTTAACAAACTTGGTTATAAAATTAAACAATTGTTAAAACACTGAAAATTATGTATTTACTAGCCATCCACAAAGAATATGTCAGAATTGCAATTTATGTAATATTTTCTAAATAAAATTTGGTATTTTGTAATAGTGAGTGGCTTCCTTAACATTATTTCAAATCTACATTATTGTTCCCACATAGAGGTCACTTGTTGTTTATTTTGTTATCTACATGATTGACAATGAATTGACATTTGTCAATAAACTGATAAGAGGAGTTGAGCTTCCTTGATAAAAATAGAGATTGAAACTGATCTGAAAATTTCAATAATCTTTGGTTGCAGAAATTCAATATAGTTAAAATTCAATTTGTTCTTAGTTGTAGTGCTCCATGCCTCGAATATTATGTTAGTTTATTACCTAAAGGTTACACAAATTTTATCAGATTATTATATACTATTTCTTAATAAAAATCACAAATTTTATAATTGTGTACTTACAAATATACCTAATATTCTAACAGTTGTACTGCCTAAACAATAGGGGTTTTTATTTCAATGGCGACAGAAATGTGAATAATGAATTATGGTGTAGAAATGTTTTTCCAGAAATAGGGAAAGCAATAAAAACAAATTCCATGATAATTATTCTATAATTTTATAACAGACTTAAAAACAATTTTACCTTGTATAACATTGAATTGGTTTTCGGTACATAAAGCACATCACACATCGGACTATAACAACAAATATATTGCGTAACATTGGAATATTCCCTACGTTAAGTTGCGTTAAAATAAAAAATAATTTTAATAAATACCTTCCGTTCAAACGATGACACAAAATGACTGGACGCATGCGAAATCAAAACTTAATCATTAACGAAAAAGGAACTCATTTATAAAATAATACTCCAAAAGCATTAATTCATAGCGATTAAAAATATCATTTATTTAAGGGACACTACTACTTGAATATTATCTAAGAACTACCTTCAACCGTGTTAACACGAAATCGAGAACGAAATGAAAATTCATTTATGTATCTCATTACCAATGAAATAGCTTATTATGCTGCATTTAATCTTTCAGCGAGAGCCCCATTGGCTGCGGCGACATGTTTCATTTAAATATTATTCAGCAAATAACAATCGACATTACTCAGGTAGCATAATATCCACTAAAGTAATATCACTGTGTTAAAATTACGAGAATGAGTGTACGTTCGAAGGTTACATTCGCTATTCATTTATTGAACTTATTACATAACGAGTCTATTCAATATGGTAACAGAAATCAATAGCAATTTTTGTGCAATACGCGGTTCGCCTACACAGAGATGTATCGGTTTCTTTTAAAGGAAAATTATCATTGGCACAATATTTTAGAGACTTTTTCTCGAGGAATTAAAATATCCCAATTGCGACTAAATACATTTTAGTGATGAGGTAATACATGTACAAAGGAGCTCAATACTTTCACAGTCCACACGCTCGGTTCATGTTTCATATTATATTCATATGCAAAATAAATATGTATTGCTTTCGTTTTCTGCTTCAGCGCGGCTATTAATTTTAGAATAATAGCCTTCGAGCAGTTGTATCTGTCTTGCTGTACCAATATGGCAGAGAGCTGCAGAATAAAAGCAAATATATGCAAAGTTTATAAGTAAAAATGCCTAATGCACACATTCACCTATACTAGGGGAGTATGTACAGAGCGTATCGCTCAAATTTTCTAATTTATAGACTAGAGTCAATTTCTTGGTCTGGACATCACCACATGTGTGTTTCGCGGATCTCACTTATAATTTGCCCGGCGCGCTGCAGAGCCTGGAACAAGAAAATATATTCTTAGTACAAACACGCATACAAAGTAAAAAAAATACAAAAAGTTTGACATTAATCTGTAGGTTTTGTCTGTACGGTAAATTGTCTGTCAAATTTTGTGATAAATATGTTTTATCAAATGCTGGTCCTAATACTACAGTTTTGAAATGTTTGTCTGTCTGTATGTCCTTCTATAATTAAAAATACGATCTCGATGAACATTAATATACATAAGAACACATGATTGCATATATGATTTTACATTGGTAAATCTAACGGTAATCATAAAAAATAAGTGTTTATGTTTGTGTTACTTTGGTAGCCATATCCATCTCTAATATTAAATCTGTCTGTGATCGCTACTATAAGTGTCAGTTATATAATAATACAAAACATGGCAACAGGCTCAATAAACAATAATGATGGTAAATGAGGATATATAATGCGAGTTAATTAGCGGCACCTTGAGCATGTCGGCGGCCTCGCGGCGGCGCTGCGCCACGTGCTCGGACTCGTTGAGCAGGCTCTCGGCCTGCTCCGACTTGTACAGGTGCGTCACCAGCTCCGACTGCAGGTTGTCCTTCACGTAGTTCACCAGAAAGTGCATCACCGCCTTCGGCACCGAGTCCTGGATCGACTTGCGCACGATGTAGAAGTACGACTTTATCAGCCTCTCTGTTCGAACATTTCTCAAGTTAGTCGACATGGCTGCCCACCGTTTCTGGCATCATATTTGAGCGTTAACATTCGGTCGGTCCGGTACTCCCGTCTTAGGTCAGTTTCTTGTGGAAGAAGGAAAAATCATGCGACCGTTAAACTAACAAGGCAATCACTGGAGGAAATGTTCAGGTTAGTCACGATCTGGCTTGGCGGTCGCTGCTGTATAACGCTCAAATTAAATACCAAGAAACTGACTGTACGACACAATAAAATCACTACTACCGTGCGTATCATTTTCGATATCTGATTTTTGAATGCAATAGACCAAGCAAACACAACATTCAAAGGGTGCAAATTATCTTTACATGCCGCTATGCTATAAATGACTGTGGTTATACAATTATTAAAAAATATATATATAAAAGGACATCGAAATATATCTACAAGAGAAAATTGTAATCACATTTAATCAACTGTTCTAAATATGAAATGTAATGGACACGGTAAGTACAAAAGTTTGTAAGAGCATATTACAATTACTAGTTACTTCCAAAATTTAAAAAAACCATTGGGACCCCAACTAAACCTTATGATTAGAAGTCGTATCAGTTTTTAAATTTCGCCCTTTCATACTGAGCTGAGTCATCTACTTCCCTGTTGTAAATATGTTCCCTGTTATATGATAATCGACCGATTTATCATTCGACTGGTTGAATATGGATCTTCTCTCATATTGAGAGAGTTAAGACCATAGTTAGCCACGTTGGCCAAGTGCAGGTTTTCAGACTTCACACACCTTAGAAAATATTTATTTTTTTTATAAATTTGAAGGCGTGCAAGTTTCCTCACGATGTTTTCTTTGACCGTTAGGTACATTAAATGCCACAACATAAACACTGAACACTATCCAGTATCCTGATATTATAGTGCATTAGGTTTTGCCAGTAATTCGAGTAGGGCTTTTACAACTATAATGTTAAAAAGGGTATAAATATGTTTTGAATGAACCGATGATTTATATAGTTTATTCGTTCAACTTTACCCGGTAGTATCGTGTAGATTAATCACTTAAATAGTAGAATAGAATTGGTGATTACTTCCCAAGCGAGTCAAGCAAAGTAGCAATTATGATGAAAGGTGGTCGGAAACCTAACAGTGAGCAGATGAGTGAAGCATTAATCGCACGTGGCCGCTATTCGAGTCCTCACCGACTAGATCACCCATTTGATTCAAATGCATCATGCTGATGCCGTCAACAGTGTTTGTGTTAGAATTTTGATATGTCGCGGGCTCGCTCCGTCCACCTAGCATCATAACAAAAAACTATTCAGTCGCGTTACAGTATACAGACCGCTGAAATGTAAATGTATGATTATGTTGATATTTTAATATTTTATTAATGATTACACAACTCGTAACATCTTTCCATTGAGTTATTGACGAAATGTTATATGGCGGTGGTGTCGAGTATGACGAGTTGATCAACAGTACAATATTATTATAACATTTTATGATTTAAATAGTTACCAATGACATCGCAGTCGTGCTGCTCGCGGTCGGACAGTTTCCGCGAGGTGTGGCTCGGCACTTCGGGCAGAAGGTTCACTGGTTTCTGTGGAGTCAGAACTTTGTTCTCGGGACTGCCATTCACCTAGCGGTATACAAATATTGCAAATGCTCGAGTAACATGTATTTACTTTTTATTGCAAATTCTACAGAAAAATCAAACAGGGGAATTAAAGAAGAGCATTCATGCCACAAAAGAAATAAAAATGTCTAAGGCGTGTGAGGTCTGCCAACTCGCACTGGGCCAGCGTGGCAGACAACTTTTATTTTATTTTTTTATTTTTATTTCTTTGGAAAACTTACAGCTAGTACATAAATAAACAAATAAGGTAACAAAGGTACAGCCATTTACAAGTTTCCACATATAAATACAAAAAGTAAGGTACAAGTAACGTGAAAGAATATAAAGGTAGAAAGAAAAATAGGTGCATTAATATATGGAAAAACAAAAAAAAAAAAACAAAAAAAGTAAAAATAATAAATGTAATCTATTAATATGTTGTAGTAAAGAAATTATTAGCTAGCTTAGCTTTGAGCTGAGAATCACTGGTATGGTACAGATCAATGTCAACAGTATTAATGATTGCATTGAATGATCTGTATGACCGTAATAGGAAAGAGTTACGACGATATTTTGATTTAGCAACGGCCGTACGGCCTTTACCCTCTCATGCTTAGAGGAGACCCGTGTTGCAACGATAGAACGACTAAAGTGCTGGGAGATTCAAGCCACACTACAACTGTGCAAGGACTTTTACTTTGGTCTTTACTAAATGTTAGCAATGCCTTTACCTGAGGGGTTACAGGTGACTCGCTGTTGTTGGTCTGAGGGGGCGACTTATTGTCGTGTCCATCGGTGATAGCGGGAACTTGCTAAAATTACACCGATCACATTATAATTCAATATTAATTATTAAGTTGTTCCTGATGTATTAGGAGAACATTTCAAACAAACTCATGCACTTTAAAACACTGACATTCACACGGTAACTAATGACGATGTCTCAGCAAACTGGGTGAAAGAGGGCCTATAATGGCGTTATAAGTGTTACATGTAATAAATTATTAGACCCTTAGTACATGTAATAATGTGCCTTGTAACATCAAAACGTGCAAATTGTATAATATTAGCGTACTTGTCTGTTAATTTAATGTATTAAAATGGCACGATTACATAATGAAAATATAACTGTTACAATATTAAAGTCATATTTATGAATAATATACAAGAAATGTTTGAAAACTTTATGACAATCAGTGTTCTGCGGTTGCAACAATGCTGCAGGGGCATAATATATCATTAGTTCATAATATATGACGCTTTGAAGTTTTACATGTGATCGATGACGTCATCGTTTAATGTATCTACGTCGTGCAGTCTCATACGACACCTGTACCCTTAGCCCTTACCTCGCTCACGCCGTATATATTTGCCAACAATACCAGGGCAGAGCCTCTTTCACCCATTTTGCGGAGGAATAGCTACGAACAATACGCGCAAGTAGAGAACTCGGAATTATGTTAAACATTCAATTATTATTTGCTACTGAATATTTTAACAAATATTTCAAAAATGCCGATCAATATAGATACAGACAATGTTAACATAATAAGGTTTAAAATATTTTAGGATAGCAAAAGAGTATAATAAAATATCATATAATAAGAAATGTGAGCAAATGGTAAAGTTAGTAGGATTAGAGTTTTAAAATATCAAAATTCACAGGTGTTACACAACATCAGATGACAAAGTGAATTAAATAAAAATATAAATGAACATGCATATTTGCATAAATATTAAACGTTATTTAACGTATTGTTAGAATAACATAAATCGGCACCATCGCCATTATGAAACTATTGCAGTTTTTCTAAAAGCCACGTTTATAGATTAATACAATATATATAATTATTAGATGGGAGATTCTCCTCTTATCTTTCAACACTTTCTCATTCATTCTCTTAGTTTTTGGGTCACTTACTTGTCTATTAAACATTGTTACGAATCAATAAATCACACTATTATATAGAAAATTCCAGAAATGTTGTTTTGCCATCGACTAATCTAGTATGTCTATGGTCTTGCTTACAAGTTGCCAAGAGCTTGTTCACATATAGGGCAATTATTTACTTAGCTTATTAATCAGATTTGACTGGACTGTTGATTTTTTTGTTTTCGTGTTTCGTTACCACCTGTTCACAAGGTTTACATTACTTACATATTCTTATTTTCTAAAACCTTCCATACAGTGTTACAGCTTCCCCTTGCATCGATTTTTATGAGACGTTCCATTGTTTCATATAAGAAACAATAGTTAGAAATGATAGGATCATCCCACGGACGAGGACCAGATAATAATTAAATAATATGGTGTCATACTATCGGTTTTTCCCTTTCTTTTTCTCCTCCTTTACCATTGCCACCCACTGGAATTTATGGCTCTAATACAAGAGAAACTACCGCCTGTGAAGCTTTAGTGAGCTCGCGGTTAGTGTCGGTTAGTGGGCACGTGACAAGCGACACTATACTAAGACATGTCAATCAATATATACTTTGAGCAGGTGCGGTACCGTCGCGTGCTGGGTGGAGAGCGGCCGCCGCCGCGTGGCCGCCTCCTCGTACGCGTCCGTGCTCTTCAGCAGCCCCGACACCAGCGCCGCCTCGCGGTGGAAGTCCGGGTGCTTCGTGTTGATGTAGGCCAGCTCGATCGCCACCAAGTTCTCCACCTGGAACACGCGCGGCTACGGTCGAGCGTACGGTGGGGGTGCTCTATATATACATATTTACCTCTTCTATATTACTGTAGAGTCTTTAGTCTGTTAACAACGAGTGGAACGAAAGATCTTAGGTTATTTCGACTTTATTTAAATGTTAGCAAAGTGTATAATTGTAGGGTCCATATAAACCGCCGATTGGCCAGTCGGTTGTCGGCGGCACGTGGAGGTGCAGGTGGAGGTGTGGAGTGTGAGATACCATGGAGTTGGTGGCGGGCAGGCGAGTGCGCAGCAGCTGCGTGACGACGTCGACGATGCGCTGGTGCAGCCGCGGGAAGCGCAGCAGCTCCTGCTGCACCTC
>DWEC01001562.1:0-13147 GCA_018245735.1 Microceris miodesmiata | reverse complement strand
ATAGCAACTCACGCCGGTTACAGCTAGTTACTAATAATTAAATGTGTGTAAAAAACTACTGTATTGAAAGAATATTCATTACGTGTATTAAAATATTCGTAATATTTCCTTCAATTGGGTATCTCAATTATTAAGTAATTACGAAAAGTAAGTTTCTATAGATGAGTGGAGTATTGTAGGCCGACGACGCGTTAGAATTACTACGAATCTTGACCCGAGAGAAAGTCTTTCAACGTTATATTATTTTTAGTATAATTATATTATGTCTCCGCTGTGTTAGTAGTTTGAATAATATAGGTACAGAAATTGATAAATAATTACACTTGTGATTTGCGCATAATGACCAGATAGAAATTATTATGATGGTATTTTAAAGGTGTACACTCAGAAGTGCGTTAGGAAATCGCATGATAAAACGCATCGCGTTGTCCTACAGTGAGACTCCAGTGAGGACATAAATTTTAATATGAAAGGTACGGAATCAAGTCACACTTTTAATGACTTTAATAGTTATTACTATAATTTAATTTAAATTTTAATAATTATTAATATTTTAAGTTCTTTTAGTAGTCTTTGACAAAAAAATGAACAACATTCTAATTTCATTTTCGAATTTTCGTTTAGTGCAGATAATTTATGTGGGAATATACGACCTAGCAATAATCTAGTAATACCGTAAGAGACGCTATATACTTCAGTAGCATTGCTAGAATTTGGATTAATGGAAAGTTGGGTTTGTCGCCAACTGTTCTGCCGGATGTTCCTAAGCCGTCTTCACCGAGTCCCACGAGGTTGAAGTTATTTCTAAGTAGGACTAAATTATTCGATGAGATATTATAATTTTTTGAAACAGATTCTAGAATGTTCATCATCATCAGCCTACACTCGTCCATTACTGGACATAGCCTCTCACACAGCACGTTCCTGAGCTCGATCTTCAGCTCTTCGAATCCAACCGCTGCAATTCCAATCTGAATTAGCCGTACTCTGGAGTGGAGACCACCTCTTGGTAAACGTAGCTATGACACCCTCTAGCTAGGTGGAGTGACGACATACGAAAGCGGCTGGCAGCGATTTGACTACACAATATTATCATTGGTCAATATCATTGTTAATTGGAAATCAATACAAATATTGATTTCAATGATGCTACTAAACTATTAATAACTCGGGAGTATTGAATTTAATTTAATTAAAATTACTGTATCAACAGCTCAATGAGCGCCAAAGATATGGAAAATGTATATTTATTAATACCCGCGGTGTGACAAACGACCGGCTACATTGGTTTATGTTTAAAGCGAATTCCGGAATCTGTAGCCATGTTATATAATTCACAAATTTTAATTAAACCCTATTTGTTAACGTATAATGTCACTGTAGAACTCGTTAGGTTACGTGGTTACAATAGGACACAAGCGACCTATAATATGAATTAACCCCGGGCACGGTCAGTTCTCGTATCGTTAACATATTTACAAATGTGACATAAATAACGAAATATGGCTTATATCTATATTACACCCTTGGCGATTTTTAATACCCTTATGCTTTGAACACCTAATGCTTTCAAGAAATTAGCAGTGAGGCTATTTAAATAGGTTTGCAGATAAATGGTACAACAATTTACCTATTTCCAATGTAGAGTTGGGGAGTGCAAGCAAGGGATTGTGGTTCTAACAGTGTAGATATAGGTGTCATAAAAATTGGGTATGTTTCAGGTTTAGTTGTTTGAAGCTAAAATCTTCAAGAAAGGTTCTAGGAGCATCGAGTATTAGATGGATAGTAAATGCATTCGTATGTTCATTGACCGCGAGATGCTGAATGCAACAATTTTATGTAAAAATGTTCAAAACGTACAAATAAATTCTGAAAGTTTATGCCTTATTTACGAATATTGCAGATTTTTATCGGTGAATATGATTGCCAAATTGGTTATATGAGTTATTGAAGCATGTTTGCCCATCAAAATTCAACCAATGAACTGACTGTAGCAACGTTTGACTCTGAACTTGGCAGAGCACCAGCCAAGTTGAATCTTTTCTTGGTATTCTAAATAGCACTGCGTTTAGATACATTTTTATAGATATATGTGTTCTATCACAGGGTAAATATTACCTCCATGTTAAGTCTATGCAGCCTATAGCTTCTATATATCAGCTGTGGCATCTAAAATATAATAAGTTGCAGTGGTTTTCGGCAGATCAACAATATCTTTTTAAACCTCGTAACAAAACGTAAAAGATACTTTGTTGATTTTCCACCAAAATTGAAAGGGGTTGGAGGGATAGGTATTTTTTAAATTCAATGAAAAAATAGCACGGAATCCCGGCGACGGGACGAGCCATGCTTGAAATTGAGGTGGACGAAACAATGATGCATTCATTGCCTTGTTCCGAAAAGCCGGTGTTACGTTCGTGTGCTTTTCGTTTTGGTGCACGTCGACCAATCGATATTTTTTGTTAGCAGAAGCTTACCAAAACGGGCGGACCCGGTAACTGGGTGTTAATTAATGGAAGTATGCAGCAGTTTAGTTCTATTTTGGCGGTTTTATCGTGATTGTCTTTGTTTTTATACCGGCTGACGCTGACAGGTCTGATCAGGTAAAATACTGATTTTTAAATTGGACTTTTTATCAAAAAAATCCTCTTAAAACTGGGAAAATAAATACATGTTACGCACATTTTTAATCGGCTATGTAGGTAGCATCGTGCATTTATATTCAAGATCGTGGGGTGTGATACTCACCCGCAGTGCTTTTGTTTTAGGTAATTAAAGTTTAACGGCGTTTGTAGGTACGTGAACTGTGAAGGTTTTCGTAATAGAATTTTATCAGTGCCTTTAACATGACTTAATTACATTCAAAGCATTACAATTGTAGTATTAAATTAAGCTAGAAATTGTGATTACTGTCACAGCACTTACAGCAACTGACTGAAATACAATTATCACACTACTTGCTATTAGAACATCCCTGTATTTTTTAAAATAACTGTAAGTTCATTTTTAAACTGTTAAGCTTTGTTATCTTCGACTGTGTTACTACTCGTACGTTACGACTGTGTGACAAATTAAAAAAAAAAAAAAATTTTCGGAACTAATCCAATCATTCTGACGTACACGGGATACTGTAATTTATATTGAAACTTTAAATTTATTTTAAGATTAATAATTGCATGCACGGGACAAGATCATGTCTTATGTTCATTTATATTTATTCAGATATATTATGGTATCGATTCAATGCAATCTTGTGCTATTGCGTTTACTGTTTAATCAAAGCACGAAGCAAATTGTTCCCGTCTTTAGTGTAACGTGATGGCGTGTATGATTTACTTTAATAATATCATCATGCCTTGTTTCCATTCATGAGCGGAATTCCTTCTTTTTTGTCATTATTTCTTATATTTACCTTCACCTGGAAATGAAAGAGAAAGAGTTGTTACTTCTTTGTTATAAACAAGAATTACAAAGCTGTGGTTTCACTCGTCTTTCTTTTTTTGCAATTATAGGTATATACCAGTGGCCATTATCATCATCAGCCTACTCCCATCCACTGCTGGGCACAGGCCTCTCCAATGGCACGTCACTGAGCTCGATCTTCAGCTCTTCGCTTCCAACCACTGCCAGCCACTTTGCGTATATCGTCACTCCACATAGTTGGAGGGCGTACTGCACCACGTTTGCCAAGTCGCGGTCTCCACTCCAGGACACGTTTACTCCAGCGGCTATCGGTTCTGCGACAGATGTGACTAGCCCACTGCCACTTTAGCTTGCTAATCCTTTGGGCTATGTCGATAACTTAAACATGACCGCTTGCAATGTTTCTGCGACGCGGACGTGTCCAGTCGCGCGAGATGACGAAAGAGAATTTGGAAACCAGACACCACAATTAGATGTAAGAGTAATGAGTAAGAGAGAGATAACTACACTTCATGTAAAGATGTTTTTGTCGTTACTGTTTTATTATCATCATCGTCAGCCTCTAGATGTCGAATGCCTAAGCTAATCGGCGCCACTCTTACCGGCCCTGAGCCTACCGAATCCAGCAGCTTCCCGCTGTCTTCTTCAGGTCGTCAGACCATCTGGAAGGAGAGCGACCTATATTTTATTATACTTAGATAATATTATAGAAACTTTAACATAATATCTTAGGAAATTTCTTGTAATACGTAAAACACTAACAGTTTACATATGATGATTCATGTAGGTATCTGTTGCATAATTAAGCTTGCAAGCTAAATTGCGATTCACCTTTTTATCATGTCGACCTTATTTTCCGGCATTTGTTCGTTTCACCATCATCATCAGCCTATGTTAGTCCACTGCTGGACATAGGCCTCCCCAAAAGGGGGTTTATGTCCGTAATCTCCACGCTGGGCATGCGGGTTGGAGATCGAAGGGCACGGCTTTTCGCACCGCCGACGCCGCTACCCGTCGGCGGCCAGGGCATTTAGCCGAGCCTAATTAGGCTGCGCTATACCGCAATCAGCCGGTTGTTACCTTTAATACTTGTTAATACTTGTTAATAGTTACTAATACTTGTATACTTCATACTTGTATAGATTTTAACGACATTGTGAATGTATTTTGCTCGAGAATTCAATTATCCTGGTAATAATTCAAGAGGCGTTATTAGCTGTGACTCAACAGCAGATGACTCCTTGCGACATTATTAGCGTGGTTGTAATAAGAACCTGAAAAACTCATAAGACGACGGGCGAGGCTTTTTCGCTCAGGTGGCATAAATATAATAAGAATTACTACGTGAAGTTCACCGTTAACATTTTATTACATTAAGTCAAGTTTAAACACATTGTCAAAATAGACCGACAGTAAATCGATATTTTGTTTTTAGGTAAGTAATGCTTATTTATATTAGTGACGCTTATGTAAAACAATGATATAAAATGTTATTTTTTAATTTAAATTTAAAACTCGGCTTCTGTACATACAGGTAAAGTATTCGTTTCGTCTCATTGACTGCCTCGTTGGTCGTGTTGGTTGCAAGTGTGACTGCCGATCAGAAGGTCCCGGGTTCGATTCCCGGGTCGAACACTATAAAAAATTTCTAATTTAGATCTTCTAGTAGTGATTCGGAGTCTGGATATGTGCCCGATGCATGACAATAGGCTCGCCACCTATTCCTTAGTGGGACGTAAACGTAACCGGTGAAACGTGGGAGTGTTCTGCATGTTCTCCTCTGCATAGCCCTTCGGGGATTACAGGCGTGAAGTTACGTCATTTGAGTTATATAGAATATATTATGTTTGTGAAACAAGTCTACAATATTTCCATAGCACTTGCAAGATAATATTTTGTTTTGAACAAAATGTTCCCACCATATTGAGTTTCACCGAAGTAGCACCTTGGAAACTTTTAACAATATTTGGCTGATGTTGGTAACATTACCAACCACCGAAGTTATCTCGCCGACCTCTCACGAATCTTCTGATACCTCTTACGCAAATTGTTACGATCAACTTTTGTTACCCAGCAAGAACTTATGCGCGACCCACATACTGTACAAAGTCACTTCAAACTTAAAAACATGAACGAAATTGACGCTTGCAAGTTTCGATTTTGCGTTTTCGTGTTTTGTTTTTTTAGTATTAATCACGGTGCGAGTTTAATATATATACACACACACATACACACATACACACACACATACACACATACACACACACACGTACATGCATACACACACACATATATAAACAATATCTGTAGTTTTTAGTAGTAGTACTCCTCGCCGGTGTATGTTGTATCATAAAGCTACTTTTTCGATCAAAACAGTCTTTTCGTTACAAAACTAACTCTCGAGTCCTTTATCTTCATGTCTCTTGACCTAATTATGAGACACAAGCGACATTAATTCTGTGCTAGAATAATGTGATAGGTCGAATGTCCTTGGCTTTGTGGTGTAAACGTGGACAAAGTAAATAGTATGTGGTTTTACTTTTATAAGGAACGTCAAACATATTATTATCAATAAAATTGCCACATGTGAGTCTCGCCTACGAATATACTGTTTGCGGGACATTCGTTTCCACTAATACTTATATACGAGTATATACGTATGCTTCAAAATATATGTAAGTAAAAACCTTGTCTAGCAGAGTCTGTTGTATATACGACAAGCAGTAGGGTTGTATGTTAAGTGATCATTGACACGCTACGGTGGCCTCATAAACTTGTTATTCGTGTTTCATACTTTAATGACATCAAAGAACCGAAATCAAATGTTGATACCTATTAATTAAAGTACATTTTACATTCTTTCACCTTATATTTAGGTATTGTTAAAGATAAGTTTTGATGTTAATATATAGTAAATAGTTAATAATAGTGATTTTTATAGGATAATGTTGTGAAGGTTTCGGGCATAATATTGTTTAGTAAACTCAGTACTTGAATATAAAATATACTAATTTCTGATACGTAGATTTTAAGTTTAAAACATTAAGTACTGTACCTAATCCAATACGACAGTAGGTTTTGAAAAATCTCAAAATTAAATATACAAAAAAAAGTATTTCGTAATAAACTTTTGAACAGTTCAAACAGTTTCAATCCAAAACCGAATCATCTCTAGAACACATAACATTGCGTTGAATACCACCAATTTTATCGAATTCAAGATAATTCGGTCCGACCGAAATTCGGTCCGACCGACCAAAATTCGGTCAAGAGATAACATTGTCGACAAATTTCGAAAAAAGTTTATTTACCTAATAACTCAAATTATCTGGCCAGTCGATTGTATGCAAAGGGCTTTATTGCTTGTATTATATACATAACATTGACAATACACCAATTTATTTTAATCAATTCATTCATTCGAAAGATACTGCTGTGATAGCTGGATGTTCTTCGAATGGCCTGCAGAGTGAACCTCTTTATAGTATTCTTTATATTTTGATAAAAAAATTGAGTTTCGCGTCGCTTCTGCGATTAATTTGGCCATAGTTGGGGGATGCTATAATTAGAACGCTCCATAAATTAATGGCACTTTTTTATTTCCGACATACATTTATATCAAACACAATATCATTATGTAACTTAATCTAATGTGACGAGCTTAATTGAACAATTCCTGGCAATTGAACCAATTAGTAATATGACCGGCATTGTAATCTCACTACTGAGTATTATTATATCATGAAACATTAGCGTCTCCACGGTTACATAATTCAATTATCTCAAGCACTGACGCCTAAATGCTGTGCACTAAAAGGAAAGTTCCCTAACTACAGCATGATTTTTCACTTTGGCTTTTATGGATTTTAACTGCCTCATTAGTCTAGTGTAGTAGTAATTCGAAGTCTCGATTTCTGCTCATCATTATCATCGTCACCATTATCACCTTGTCCACTGAGGGGTTCTTTCCTATAATGCTTATAAAAATGTACGACTTGCACACTCTAGAATGTAGGTATAGATAATAAATGTAGGTATTGCATTTTTGATTAAAAGTTTTGATTTTCTGCGAAAATTAATTCTTATATGAATTATGGAACTTGTATAGTACGAAAATGCACATCACAGATGTTAAATGCTAATTTCATGACATGTCGTCTAAATTCCATCTAATATTACCTAACAAAATTCCTCGCATCTTAAGGACCTTACTGTCTACCCTCTTATGTTCAAAGCATAACGACACAGTGCTTAGTGCTCAGCGGTAGAAATAGGTAGAAGTATTTTTCGTTATAAGATTTTTCAAGGAGCGCACGGTTATATCTCGTCATACCTCCGATTTATCCTCACGCAAAATCAGGGGCAAATGCTATTGTGTCATATAAATACGTAATATAAACTATGGATACGTAATTTATTTGAGCGCTGAAACAATAGTTTTAAAATTAATGTACAGTAATAAGCAGTTTAAAATTAATGTACATAATAGTAAGTAAGCAGAAGTTTGTAGAACAGCACTACGTTTCACCAGCTACGCTTACGTCCCAGCATGGAGTCCGAAGCTATATACCAGGCAAAGATCCAAACTACGAGCCACTACCAGAAATTCCTGCTGTAAAATCTGAGTCTAAATCCAATAATATTCTACCAGAGATTTGAAGTCAGTACCTCTCAATTAGCAGTCACGTTTGTAACGACTCAACCAAAGAGGCAGTTAATACAGTATTATACAGTAATAAGTACCTAAAATTATAGACATCCATGCAAATACTTCGTTCAGTGCTTCGTTTGTTCTTGGTTCAACTACTCAGATACCAGAAAACTTGGCTTCATTTAAATTATCCGTTTAGTAACATCTCATCGGAACACATTGAATACTAAAAAAACGTAACTTCACGCCTGTTCTATGCACCTGAAGTCATGGAATAATAGTTATATGAACCTATCAAAGTTCAAATAGGAATATTCGCAAATTAGGTTTAAACTCTCTACAAATTAGGTTTAAACTCTCGTTTAAAATTGTTGAAAGACGGATTCAGGAACAAAAGAGAGTATTTGTTTTTATTTGTTGATCATCATCATCATCATCATCATTAGCCCTTTTTCTTCCACATAGGTCTCGCACGTCACTGAGCTCGATCTTTAGTGCTTCGGGTCCAACCATTTCCAGCCACTTTGCAAATATCGTCACTCCACTTAACCGGAGAGTGTCCTACGCTATGTTTGCCATTTTTTTATTTATCTATTTGAAATTTGTGAGCAGGATCAATGTTCATATGTATAAAACACAATTTTAAGGAAATGACGATTCCGGATAAAAATAATTAGACACCGATTAATAATATAAAGACATTCTTTGTGTTCATCGGTCCATAACATGGTCCTGTTTAGCATCTAAATAGCTTAGAACTGGGTGACATCATTCCAAATAAGTATTGCGACGGTAGGTACCTATAAAATCACAATGAATGACTGTACGTGACCAGCTGCCTCAATGATGGCCTTAAGATTTTAACTTTCGATTTATTTATGTGACATGAAATGTAATTGTGTGAAGAATTCCCACGTAAGCCTCTGGCTTTCAGCCAGCGGGCACCATTCTCGAGTAATGTGCACGTTTAAAATTATCTGCGTCGTAATAATGCAACTTGATAATTATATGATTTTTCGAATTATTACGTTTATAGTACAAACCAATGATGACATTTACCAATGTGGTTTTTCATACATTTCGAAAATCTGAATTAATTGCTAAAGTTCTCTCTTACTGATCAATATATATTAATTATATATTAATGATTCACGTGTTGATTATGTTCATACTGACGTAATATACGTGCACAATCACTAAGCTGTCAGCTTAGAAAATTATTTTGGGAAATTTGCATAAAGACCATTGTATCTCTATTTTCGACGTCATTACTCGTATGTACTCAAATTTTGCCTTTTACAAATACAGTCTCCTTTATAAATCAATTAAAAACAAATTATTATTCTTTTCATTGGGCGTCGTACACAAAATAGTGGGATTATAAATGTTTTAATGTAATTTCAAGTAAATTATTTTAAAAGCACCAACCACTTTTAATAACCATGCAGTAAAGGTTGGACACGCAAGTACTGAAATATTATTTACCCTAAATGTCCAGTAATAATTATTTATTTATATATTGCATGTTCAAAGATTCCGTTACAATGACCTTACATTCTTTAAACTTTGTATAGCCCCATTTTCTGGTGTATTTTTACACTAGTATATAAAAATCGCAATTGTGTCCTGAAAGAAAAACATTTGTAAGTGTGGACTGATTAAATGTTACAAATTAACACCACTGTTATTTGGCTTCGGAAGCCCCACGTATGGTAATTGTTCCGTCTCAATTTGCTACATGATTGCTGGTGCATGATTGCTGCTACATGATGCTATATTGATTATCGAGGAATCCGATATTTTAGATGTAACAATTCTACAACGATCGCGAAAACATGTTGTGCTCGTTGGCTATTGGGATTTTCAAAATTTAACGCCAATTCATTCATTTAACGCCATTCAATTGATTTTCTCCATAGTGTTCTGTGCCACTGAATATTAATTTCATATATTGGACTAACATGCGGTTATTCTAGACTATAATACTCAAAATTTCCAACGAAGTTAGGTTCAATTTATTTCCGAACCACATGGAGAGCAAGTTCCCTATACAGAACCTAATCTAATTGCTGGCAATTTTCAAGGATCGCCGTTGAAATATCAGGCGTATTCGATGCAACTCAACATCAAAGCGGTTATTAAAATTTCACATACCGTCGTAGGTTCCTCATAATTAAATATGGATGAAGGAAGCGAATGGAATATGTTTAAAACTCGATTTTTAACATAAATGCGTAAAACTGGACACGGTTCAAATATGTACAAACAAGTATCGACACGACGTAAGGTACATTTGGATATTAGTGCATCATATCTGAGTAAGAGACGATACAGTTTCCATGCGAGTTTTAATAGCTCAGTATAATAGTACAGTATACTATTATAATACGGTATTTCCGGACCGATACGACATTCAAACCTTCAAGAAAAGAGCGTATACCTTCCTTAAAGGCCGGCAATGCACGTGCTGACTCCCGGGTTGCAGATGTCCATGGACGACCCGTTTGCTCGTTTGCCGGGGTATTGTATAAAAAAAAATCCCGTTCAATGGCTATACCTAGGTTCAGCAGCACAAAAGCGGTGTGCCTTTTGGGGAGTTCAAACTTATAACAGATAAAGTTAATAAAAGTGCAGTAGCATAGATCTGCATTACTGGATCCCTTTTATGCCTGTACACCATTTCGTCGGCTGCTTCAATATCAGCCATCACTGCCTCATAGATACGGTAAATGCTCTGGTAGGAATTTGTTTACGCTATAAGTATAGGATGTAAGAAGACCCCTTTAAACTTAAAGAGACTCATTCGCCTTCTTCTATTGTATACGTCTGGTCTACCTAAATGAATAAAACATAGTAGTGTTCATGCTCTTTCCGACCCTTAACTATCATCTACTCTCCGTTTTAAAGATCCAAGAGGAAAATTTTACACTATATGTATTTGACGCAACAACTTTTATACTATCGCTTTGAACAGCCACAGTAATTCTCATCGAGATACCGTGGTAGACTTAAAATTTTTTCTACATATCTTTATGAATTGCAAATGAAAATAAATAAAAAAAATTAAACCCGCCCATCGTCTGGTTTCGTAGTCTGGATCGGAAAATTATATTTTTACGAATTCTTTTATATACAGGCAACCCCACGTGTGCAGTCGTTATATTGGTGAAAATTCTACATGAAAAGGGCCTTCGTACTCTCGCCAATGCAATCAACATGAAAGCTTGTAGCCTTTTTATCCTATTCTCAGTTACGGATGCAAATATCAGATAAAAATGTTCAAAGGAATAAGTGAGGTTAGACAGATTTTTTTTAAATATTTCACTGGCAGTATAATACAAATAGATATAATACTTGAGTAGAATTTGTTAAACATCAAAAGCAATATTCTAAGTAGTGGTTGCTTTGAGTTCTGACGTGTGCAGCTTTTGTATGTATTTATTGATAAGCAATACTAAATACTCTGTATCATGCGCTAAAAGAGAAAAAAATTGTTGACGGTATAATTACTAAGAAATTAATATCTATACGAAAAGCCCTTTTTAAAATCGCTATCATTTTATTTCTTAGCAAATTCAAGAACATCTTCTAAGATTATTTAGTATTTACTCATAAAAAAATATGATGAAGCCCAAGCCAACCTCACCTGCACGTGGTGCACCCTGCTACGATAAAACAGACGAGGCTCTGGCGACTGGCTGATTGCGGTATAGCGCAGCCTAAATAGGTCCGGCTAAATGCCCTGGCCGCCGACGGGCAGCAGCGTCGGCGGTGCGAAGGGCCGTGTCTTGCGATCTCCAACCAGCATGCCCAGCGTGAAGGTTACGGGCATGAGCCCCCTTTTGGGGGAGGCCTATGTCCAGCAGTGGACTATGATAGGCTGATGATGATGATGATAAAAAATATTTTAATCAATTATACTGCGTTATTGTAAATATATAGTAATTCAAACCTACTTCGGTTATGGTAAATGATTTATTCGTTTGAGCACACTTATTTTTATTTGTAATCTGAATCCAAGGATTAGACTTGTCTTTTAATTGATTTGCTTGATACACCTTAATTGAATGCAATGTTTTGAACCATAAAATAATATTATTATGCACTACCTTTTGCCAGCTACTTTGTCGCGTGGAATTCGAGTAGTTGCTTTGGGCAGCATTTTGAATAAATAGTTATCTACTTCTTATTACGTACTTAAATACAAAGTTTCATTGTTTCAACTTATCTTTTTCGCGATAAAAGGTAGACAATATCTTTCCCTGATATTCAAACTATCTCCGTACTAAATTTCACGTCATGTAAAACGAACACGTCTGTTCTGTAGAAATAGAAACATTTTGCTCTCAGTGTTATCTCCTTACACCGTAAAGAATCTGCCGTGATGGTATAATACTAATAAAAATAATATGATCATGTATCACACATATTACATAATTATTTTAAAGCACGGTTACTATAGATATCAGCATTGAAAAGATAAAAAGGGTATACTGTTAACCCGTATAAAATTCTCAAAATGTATAATGCCTCTTTGATAATTAAACCTTATTTCCCTTTTAACATCCCCATAAACAATGAACGGATTTTGTCAACATATTTTATCGAACAATGAATCGTTTTGTGCTTTCATTTTTGGTATAAATTAAGGGCGAAATACTTACATCGTACATAAGTGTGCTGATAATTCAGATTTCGTTGTTCATTCGAAAACAATATTATTCTTTCAAATTTATTACTCGATAGGTTAAAGCTATCCACTTAGGCCCAACAGTGGACTAGTCACATCTTTCGCAAAAAATATAACCGTTAGAGTAGAAGTGTTGTGGAGTGGACATGACGCCTTGGATAGCGTAGCATAGGACACTTTTCATCTAGCTGGAATGATGGTATACGCAACAGGATGATATTGAAGTGAAACGTTAAAAATACACCGGAAAATCCCTGTTGAACGTAACATCACGCCTGTAATCCCCGAAGGGCTATGCAGAGGAGTATAGAGTATAGTACACCCCCACGTTTCACCAGTTACGTTTAAGTCCCACAATAGAATCGATGGTGAGCCTATTGCCA
>DWEC01001561.1:0-13148 GCA_018245735.1 Microceris miodesmiata | reverse complement strand
TATGTAGGTATTACAAAATAAACCGTTTATTATTTACGTTCGCATTGTCAATGTCAGACATGAGACGGATGGTTGTCGATAAGTAGTACAGAGGAAAGATTTATCTATGCGTAGTCTTTGACATTAGAACCTATACAGCAATCAAACTGATTTTTTTATGATTGACGATCGAATATCGATCGCTACTGGACCACTACTACTTATAATTATGGTTAGACCGTTATCATTAAGCCATTGGTTCAACTATTATCTGAATCTATTTGAGACAACTATCGAAGTAATTGTCTTATCGAAATCTTTTGTTTCTTGGTTTTGTCAGTAACAGTAGCTATATACTTTGCTTATCACTGCTTGCAATATTTTCAAAGAAACCGTATCTCATTAAACTAATATTTGAACAACTTGTCTAAAATGAGAATTTGATTTGTAATGCGTAAGCGAGTTGACATTTTTTATTTAATCACATCATAAGTCCTAACGAGTCTTAACTAAAAAAAAATAAAGTCGGTTTAGAACACGAGATTAAAATAATATCAGACAAATATAGCATCAATTTATAATCGTACAAAGCAAAGAAAAACGTCGAATAATAAAAAAGCGATTCTCATAGAACCTGAGGAGATATTCGGAACAATAGAAGTCATTGTGTCATTGAATTAACTTTGATTTGAGTTCTGAACAACTTAGGAATTCATGAATTAAAAAGTCATGATTTTTAAGATTAAGAACATATCATTAGTGTTAACTAGGGGAAAAACACGTAGAAAACTGTTGCTCAAAATTCCTTATTATATTCTTTTACAGGTGGCAACTCTGTGCAATTGTATTTCATTTACCTAACGAGGTTAATTCTCATATCTCGGGAAAACACTCGTCTAATTACTGCAATTCCATCTTGTAAATTGGTTTACAATGTATAATTAAACTATTAAACAATGATCCGGATAATGGCTAAAATGGCTAAAAATGAGCTGTATCGGCGATTGATCATAAGAAGGAGCATAAAAGCTAAAACATTTGAAGTTTTTGATCCTATAACTATTTTGTGATATTTTGTTTCATAATTTTTAAGAACCTATATTAATTTCCAGTTCTTACCTTTTCATTACCCTTCTTCATAAGATAGGTAGGAGAGTCAGGTACGGAGGTCACAAGCGCTACCCCAAGAATCGTTATACTTAGACATACGTAGTTCATCTTATTATATTCCAAACACCCGCCCAGGAGATAGGAAATCAGCATGCCAATTTCATAAAAGATTATAGATCCAGATGTCATCATGCCTCTAATAGACTCTTGGCTAAACTCGCCGATGTACACCGGCGCGATCAGCGCGGCGCTGCCCCCGAAGCCACAAATGAATACAGCCGTGAGAATGGCTTCTACTTTGTATGCAGCGCAAACAATAACCCACGCGATCTGCAAAAAGAAAGAATATTTGGCCTATTGCAACCTCAATTTTATGATAAAAAGGTAGTCTATTTGTTTGTCTAATATTACACTGTATTATAGATTCATCGTCAGCCTCTAGATGTCCACTGCTGAACAAAGGCTTCCCCTAATCGTCGCCACTTATTACAGATTATATTTATATAACAATGATTAACCTACCACTTGTGACAATGAGATTAAAACACAAGTGTATTTTCTTCCCAAAGCGTCCAGTAGGAATCCGGTGATCGGGGTGGCGATTAGAGCGCTTATGGAGGACAAACTGCCGAATAGAGCCACTTCCGTTTCCGTCATCGGTCTGTTCAGGGTTGTGTTGCCTGAAGAGAAGATCCTGATGGTGGAGGATGGCCAGCTGTACATTAACCCCAGGCTGAGGCAAACTGAGCATACTGAAAAGACATAAGACAGACAACTAAGATTTTTTATCATATTTTTATAAAATTAAAGTAAATGTTATTGGTACTTCGAGCTTGTATTATTTACGGGCATCTTATGTTTCTAATTCCTATATCCAATCCTCAAATAATCTTACAATGTTAATTTATTCAGGATTCATATTGCTTGATATCCTTGCCTCCATGGAAATAGATGATAAATGTATGTAAAATCAGACGTCTAGGCTGCGATGCAACCTGGGGGAACAACCCAGACTTTTACAAACCAGGACACTGCCAGAACACACGGAAACAGAGGAAGAAATATGCCCCAAGTTTGCTAATTAAGATTCTCATCTTAATTAGCAAACTTGGGGCATATTTCTTCATTCTTTCATTTCTCATTCCCAGTTATTTGGTCTAATTTGGTCAGTTATTTGGTCTAAGAGAGTCGAAAACGCAAGTAAAACTCCAAGTAATAAAAACATTTAGATTTTTGCTGCTGGTAGTGATCTTGAATTATTATATTGTGACCTGAATGAGTTGATCATAAATAGTCGAATTTTAACCAGTTCAGACCTAGAGGCAGCTGTAACAATGTTAGTACAAATTCATAGACGTACATTTTTGGAAGTAGGTGTTTTCAACGTGGGCAATGAAAGCAAATACATGTAAATTTTTCGTGTTATCAGTATTTTTGTCGGGAATTTTTTTTATAGCGCTGCTTACGCGAATTTACAACGCCGTTTAGATGTTCGAGATTTAGATACATCATAATTGTGATAACGCGACATTTCATAACTCAGATAATAATTGTGATGTAATTATATAAAGATTATAATCATTTAAAGACACATTATCTAAAATCGACCTCAAAATGTACTAAAGACAGATTTAATAATTTCAATTAGTTCACTTAGTATTTTTGTATGAGAATAGTTCTAGTTGTTAACACCTTTTAGTTTATACTTGTAAATTATTATAATAAAAATAGCATTTCACGAAGTTTGCGAATTAAATCGAATTTAGTTTGAATTTTAGGTTTGATTTTAGTTTGTTGCAAGGTTCCTTTAACATCGGTGAGTGTAAAGCGAAAAAGTTATTTGCAATTTGAGTAATAATACCTAATGATGATTATGATTATTTCATATTGTCCTCAAAATGTGACCAGAAACTGATATATTAAAAAAATTACAAATGACACTTTGTTTTTTATACTTTTGTTACGTAAAAGAGACATCTGCTTTTATTTATGTTATTTTAATAGCTCTTTTATGTTTGTGTTTATACACATTTAAAGTTGAATATTATTATGCTATGTCACCTGTAACCTACTAAAATTCGTTATCGTATTTGGTTCATTCAGGATTAGCCATGTATTAGATATGTCTATTAATAATAGAAGTTGTTAAATTTAAATATTTAGGTTTTGGCTTGCATTTGGTTACGTTCTGCCATGACAGAAATCGATGACGGGGTATATAATGTACCTCCTATACATGATAATATTAACGTCTAATGTTATGAAGAGTTCTATATTTCATCCAGATTTTTTAAACTCATAAAAATGACTAACTTCTATAGGTTGGTCGTTTTTATAAGGAGTTTAACAAATCTGGATGTAATATAGAACTCTTTATCAGTCGCATAATTTAAAGTACAATACAGCTATAAAGCGTTAATATTTTGTAAAATAAGTCTAAATACTTCATGATCACTTTATTTGCAGAGTCCATAATGATAGTTTTAAAAATTTCATAATAATTTACATTTAACACCCAGAAAAGTTGCCATTTTGCACGTTGTTCTTTGCTCGGCGCATCCCTCTAAATGTCAATTGCCATACAGGTCAATATTTAGGCCTACACTCTTAAATATTTCACAGAGGTATTAATAAATGGACCAACCTGTTGGTCTAGGCGAGTGGCCTGACTGCTGAATTTGGGGTAGTGGGTTTAATTTCCACACAGGACAAAGTTTGCACGCGAATCACGACTAATTGTGTTGTTTCTCGACATCGAATTATCAGTAAAATCTGCATTTAAAAATATATCTACGTAGTTTCTGAACTGGCTACAACAGTAAAACCTAATCTCAGTTTGGGATCAGATGGCCGTGTGTGGGGATGTCCCTAATTATTTATTGGTGTTTAATGACTTGAGTTTATGTAAATTAATGAGATCATTATTAACAAATAGGTTATAGGAACGGAATGAAATGCGGTTTCATTGTGAGACCAAAATATACGCCATCACCATGAAATGCCTGACCCCAATCTTACAATATTTTCAGGTCACGCTTGCGATATAATAAAATTGAAGGAGATACGAGATTTTTATCATTTATCACGTGGTATGTGAATGTTATTCATCAGAAATGGATCTTGTAATATATATCAGTACTTAAACATGCTTCTTTAGTACTTGATAGTATATATGGGCCAGCGTTTGATCAGGAGTACACATTAGTAGATATAGTAGGAACAATATTATACTCGTATATGAAACCAAAATCGGCCAGGGTGTATAAAGTGAGTGATAAATGTAGAAAAATTCCGTCAGGTCTTAATGGATAATTAGGAATGCCATTTGGTGCTCTGCTCTCCCGAAAGGGATCTGAGGCGGCAATATAATACGAAAAAATACATAGTTGTATACAAAACCAGAATGGATAACAAAGATGTCATCTAAAATGTTAACCGAGTGTTGGCAAAATTTCATTCTCTGTGGTATTGGAAGGAATAAATTCACTTTTCAATGTTTGTATGACTAAAATACTTCCATTAAATATATTAATTTAAAAATCCATATTAAATATAAAGTAAAATAAGGCTGAATATTCCAGCACCACGTTCCTTCCACAACCACCATCCATCGCCACCATCCATCACCACCACCATCCATCACCACCATCCACCACCATCTTCCATTATTACTACTTGCCATCCAAAAGTGACAACACTTACCCGTGCCTTTTCCAACTGTGCGAGAGCCTGCGCTTCCTTCTCGCGGCGCAGTGCCTCCTTGTCTTCGTCGAGAGACAGCTCCGAAGATGGCTGTGAGTAGTTCGAATCCGCCGACCCCTGCAACGTCATAGCCAATCAAATTTATTTGGACAAGAGAATTGTTGATTACGAACTGAATTGTATAAACACGTCTTAAAATATGCGGTAAAAAATACAAATGATTTATTGTGTACAAATGAAGTGGTACCACTTATGTGACGATTGGCACTCTTTTAGTTCGTATAAGCTTGAATTACGAGACTCCACTCATCTGTTATGTTCGCAATTAATTTTTTTTTCCAAAGAATAAATAACTATAAATAGCGATTCAGGGCGTTTACAAGTGCAGTTGCGCACCTCGTAGTGTGAATAAATCGTGTATCTTAAAACTTGTTGCACTAACTTATTGTTAGCCGTAATTAAAAGTTTACAGTGAAGTATTCTAGGAAGCAAACAATGAGCGTCGATTGTTTTAAATAAATCTTAATATAATCTCCATATAAGATGCGTAAGTTTATTGATTTTTTTGCAGTTACATATCGTAGTACCCACTGGGCTGTTAGTTCAGTAGTTAATGACCCTCGCCGGCGTCCCATGGGTTATGAGAATTCGATTCCCATTCGGGAAAAAAGTATTTACGTGATGAACATAAGTATTTAGAAGTGAACTGTTGGCACATCTTTTGTGTGTCCACCACCAATAACTTAGTTTTGTTTCAACGAGTACATAACATGGTTTTCATAAGGTCAGATCCATTAACTATTGAGATACTAGCTTATCTATTGGCCCAGGGGTTAGTCAATGAAACCGGGAGTTGTATTAGGACAAGTGTTTGCTGTTCATATTTCAAAAGTGTGTTCAAATGTTAATATATCTTATTATCAAGTTTCAAGTTATTACAGCACAGGCTTTTCTTGCTTTGCCATCAAACAGGCGCATGTAAGTTGTTCCAAGACATCATTTTTTCTTATATCGATCCGTTTACAACTCAGTCGAAACTCCTACGCTGAAATAACGATTGCAAGTACATTATTTATAAGTTTTATTTTCGGTATATCATACCTTAAACCTTTAAATTAGGCGATATCGGGATCCTATGGCTTAAAATGTTTATCTCATAGAAAAAATAAAAGGTAGTGACGACTTTTTACGTTTTTACGTTTAGTATACGAGTTTATTGTGGAACATTCCTCAGGTCGCGTACATAATGCATTACCAGTTCTGCGATTTTTATTGTACATACACAGCCATTATATAAATAGGTACATGTACACATAACACTTAACAATAGTATAATAAATAAATCCATCAATACCGTGTACAAAATTGTTAAATAAATTAAACAAATAATGGATACTTACATAAGAACATCATGCAAACTTACAAAGGTAGAATATTACATAAAAAAGCGGATTAGATTAAATTATAAGAGACGAACGTCAGGTCTATAAATATATCAGAAACTCAGTGCTCTGAGCCCACCCCGTAAGAAACCCGACGTGATAATACATATAATAAAAGACAAAGCGTATTAGTACACGTTGGCATCTCAGAGTGGCCTGCTGGAAAGCTGCGAGGAGCAATTATTTCGCATAAACATAGTTGCATTTTAAATAGAAAAAGCATACAACTATGGCTCAATAGGCCCTTAGATCTGGACATATCAGTTATAGACATATATCAATCGATGTCCCATAAAAAGCATGCAATATGTAGCATTTAGAACGGACATATTCACGGCAATGCATGGAATTAGGAAGGTTGCGGTTGCAGTCAGCACTGTTTATTCTTAGGTCTATTTCTTTCACTTGTAGGCGACTGGAGCATTTCGTTTTGGGTTCGTCAGTGATACTGGCAGTAAAGTGTGGACAGACCGCAACGGCAGACATAGAGTAACGAACAAATAGATATCTTACCAGAGGCTTGTAGTTTGTCATTTGTCGCAGGCGGCGTGACGTGCCAACTGCGTCATGCAAGGCGTAACACACACAAACAAACAATCAGACACACATGCTCGCATTGATGCAACAAATTACATCTGAAATCATAATACATAAATAATACATACATTCACATTCTACTACAAATACGAGTATGACATATAATATGTAACATGCTTTGAAAGAAAAAAAAATTGTATCCATTTCTTAGGAATCAAGATTTTTTTAGTTGCTATATTGTACATATAATTTGGATATTATACTTATTACTAGAGCCAATGATTTGTTAAGTAAATAATTAAATAACATTACATTGTATTTGTCATTTTATGAATTAAATTAATGACTCTGTCTTTTCTGAATGTAAATTTTAAATACATAAATTAAAAAGTAATGATATTATTGCATACAATAATGAATTGTACTAACAAAAGTTGAATAAATAAAACTTGTAATGAGTCTACACACTGAATGACTACTAGGCTATTAAATACTACGATCCTCTATATACCTACATAAAAGAAATATTGCATTACCTTTACTGAAACTAATTATATATAAATAAAATAAATAATAATCTACTCAATGCGCCATACAAGCTCACCTTAGCCACAGGGTCGGAAAATTAAAAAACAAAGAAGGCTACCTGACAAACTCAATTCCATCGATTAGATATTTAAAATAAAAACGTTATATATCATTCACGCATTTCTTTTCGTTCTTTTATAAAACTCAGAAGAAAAGTAAAGGTTGGTTCAGCCATTGGCTGAAGTCCGATTGATTAAGAAGGCTGTATATGACTGGACGGAGGTTTCGGCGGCAGACTGGCGGCGGATCGAAGTCATGACGTCATTGCCCTCCCTCCATTAATTCACCCCCTGCATATTTTACGCCCACGTTTCGGGGCCAGCGCGGTTCGAGGACATTTCTTGTACCGCCTCGCCGAGCGGGGATATATTTTGGTTCGGTTCTAATGCAGTTTCTATGTATAACATTTATGTTAGCAATCTAAATTTAGACTGGGTTCCGTTATGTTTGTAAATAACAACATTAGAGGACAGGATATTTTGATGTTAATGTTAGGATTGAAATGATTGAAGCACTTATGAATGGGACATGATGGCTGACAATATACACATATAGATGGAAAGTTAAAATGACAAGACTTATATTTTTGAGAACTTAATCATTTGTTTTAAAACGTTTATAGATTGAACTAATTTAGTCTAATTTAGACTAAACACTAATTTAGTCTATGTTTTCGTTAATAACGCATTAAACAGAGCATCAGGTTTATTAGGAGAGTAATTTTGCACCTGGTGCTGTTTGTCAAGCTTTAAATTGACCTGGCGCGGGCGTGACGAAGTAATAATAATTATAAATACCATAGTTTTCGAAAATATAATTGCAAGCATGAAGGGTCTGTTTTGGGAATTTGGGTTTTTTATTCATTTGGATTCTGATAAAAGTATAAGATCACGTAGTTATACATATTTTGATGTATTGTAGTAATCCATAACTAGTGAAGACGGGTACTGAATTAAATGGAAATTAAATTTGGTTTCCGCGGTACCTTTGTAATTAATTATACTGTAAAGTAGCACTTCTTGAAAATTATGGAAAAGTCTCGAAGGTACTAGTCTCTTCAAAATATGTTCCATCAACATAAAAACCAGCCAGTTATTTCTCTTTCTTCCATCCCGTACCAGTTAATTAGTGCCGAATCTCACCACTTTTGTACGGTAAGTTCATTATTTTGGCTAGTCAATTCTGGCAATTTTGTTCGCCTGAGGTTTCGTTTAATATCTGACCAACAGGTCAAGGGCGAACAGCGTCTATTTTTCTTCACGGAGGAACATTTCACTTCACTGTTTACAACTCTTCACGGAGTTTATGGCACTTGAGAAATAGCAAGTTATACTAAATATGTATACAATGTAGAAGAAGCACGTTAGGTCTGTAAAGACAGATTTATTTAACCACTGATTCTCACTGTCTACCCCATAAGCGACATGATGTGGTGGTATAATAATGATACTAAATGTTCCATAGAGATACGTTAACACGACCTGCTCCGTGTGGATCGATACCACAAGACCTAGTTGCAACCACAACTACTGTTTTATTAAATATTCAATGCCTTAATAGCCATCTATTATTTAGCGTTCCACGGAAACTACATGTGAAGCGTTTTCCATGCCATACTATGATCTGACTCGGGCAGGAGTTTTACTTTTAATTCACTTTGTTTAATGCAATTGTATTTATTTTATTTCTTGCAATTTTTAAATAAAATTTCGATTATTTTTTCATTGCGCAAACATTCTAACAATTATGATTATTTAATGGCTATGAACCGAATTGAAATTGGCCGACGGTTGTAGGCAAATATACAGACAAGTTTGGAACTCATCCAGTTAAAACACAATCCAATTCGCTGGTAGCGCAACAATTCGTTTGCTTCTACAAGTTATTTAAATGTAGGTGTTGACCTAAAAAGTAAGGATTAAAAAATAATCCCCAACCGGCATGCCCAGCGTGGGGATTATGGGCAGAAAACCGCAGGAGAGGCCTATGCCCAAGAGTTGTCTTAATCGAACTGATATTGATGATATTTATAATCGTATTATAGAACAATCTTGTTAATTTTATGGCAAAGGCTCACTGACTATTCCGTGGAACATATAATATCCTATTGGAGAAAATTTTCTGTCTACCCCATCGGGGAAGAACAGGCATGATGTTCTGATACGTTTTGCCTTGCTGATTTATGGCAATTTATCTCTGTACCTATACCATGGGACATGTAGCATTAGGCGCTTTTTTAACATTAATTATATTATCTCGGTGCAGCAAAAACTTTGTAACTTGGATATCTAGAGTTCTCCATAATATTCTCTAAAGTTTGTGTTACTTGTCAATTTCCATATGATCGGCCTATTTTACTATGCCCTCATTCATCTCCGTCTGAGAGTAGAACCGTGTTTAACAGTAGAATAGCAACTGTTCATGCATTATTATTATTATTACATGGTCACGCTCTCTTACGGGGTAGGCAGAGAATACCGAGCGCTGAACATTTCTACTCTTATAAACCTTCACGCTTAATTAGTTTGTTAGTTCCTGATATTGTTTCGAACTGTCAGTAATCGAACCCTAGACAGAGCATTACGTTACATGGCTTCCTATTGCACATCGTGCTCGCACGTCATTACATGCGATAAACGAGTGTAGGTATATTGAACAATGTGTGTGTGTCATATTGCGTCATGCCTGTATATTGCGAGGCCCTGAGTCATCGCTGTGACGAGACCACTTGGATGCTGGGCCATAAATCTAACTCGACATGAGAGCTTAATTAGGAAATTTTATTGTCTTCAATTTTTTAATTATACAATTGTTAATGTTATTATTACTCGCGGGATCGATGTAATCGGCACTCGGTGCTCTGTGCCTGCCTTGTGTGCTTTGTCTACAGTTAGCGTGATGATATAATGCTAATTGTTATATCGTCATACCAGGTCGGTTACTGAATAGGCAGAGAGAGCTAAGTTAATGTTATTAAACCGATTTTACCGTTACATATATAAATTGAATATTAAAACTTTCATCTCTATTTGACAAATACGATATTTAGCTGTTAAAAGTAGCTGTTTTAACTCATGGAGATTTGCAACTCACTGGACAACGACAATATGACAGTTGATAGTGTTGGTGCACTAGATCAGTCACTATACCTACATATATTGTAAATGCCTATTATTAGTTAGTAATTAGCAACGGGACTGCTGGAAACAGACTGATAGTCATATTCATCTAGTTTCATCTAATATTTTTTAAAACGAAAGTAGTAGCAGACGAATAGACAGCAGTCGTAAATGGTCACCACTGTCCATAGGCGCATGTTACTAAGATTGTTGATAACTCGGTGGCAGGCTTCAGGAAAAGGGGTTGTCGGCAACATTACTCCAATTAATGTATGTATGTCAGTATGAATGCAGTTAGTACTATTCAGGATCTTTCCCATTCAAAGTTAACGTACACTCCTGAAAACTGAGATAGTTATAGTATACATAAGGAGTTATAACTACATTTTTAAATATACGTTAAAGTGAAAGAGTGAAACACACGTTGTTTTGAACAACAATCACTTCGCGGTGCAGATAGGTAAATAAATATGTTATTTTTACCAGTTTCAACACGGATGTTTTGAAATATAAATCTCTTCTCACAGTTTACTTTTTCAGACCGTTTCGATGTACAGGCTGATTGGAAATAGTTGTGCAAGCGCTTGAGGGGCGAAACTACTCGTACAGCTCATTTTTTCTCATTAAGATGTAGATTAATAATTGCGTCGTGAATTAATACTTTTGAATAAACCAAATAACTTGTAACCAGAACACATTATAATAAGGGTTTGAATACTTTTTATATCTCTTTAGAAATGTATTATCACTATATCGACAGACAAGTAAATTAAATGGAGGAATAAAATTGTGTAATTCGTACGCGTATTTTATTATCATTTTTTTTGTAATAAAGTATAAATGTAAATAGAATTTGATTAATAATAATGTTTGCTTCGAAATTGGGAATTGTTAAAAAAATTAAAACACCCATCGCTGAAACCATCAGTTTTTGTGTAGAGTATTTCGTACATTCCTTTACAGTAAATACCTACCGGACCTACAGGTCCGTATATATTGGAAGGGGACAAATTTTAGTGGTTGACAGTATTGTCGAAGTGATTGGAGTAGGCTGAATGTACCTATACCTAAGTCCAAAGGTTCGCATATAACTGCCACGAGTGTACACGGAAAGAAACCTTTGTAACGAAAAACCGTTACGTATCATTCAATTAAACTGTGTTCCATATTTAGTTGCGCGAAGTTTTCGGCACAGTCTGACGAAGTTTGATTTTATCCGACGATCTACGTAGCATTTATTGAAAGTAATGGGTACGTAAACATAATAATTAACGTTAGTTATTCAGGTATGAGGGGAAGAAGTGCCGCTAAATTTTTATCAACCCGAATTGTGTACGGAGCATGGTTGCGTGTCTTTCACTTGCAAATTAATTTTACGCTCCCTCTTTCCATGTTTCGAAAAGCAAACTAGATGGAAGCATAAAGACAACAGTTGTAAAGAGAATATCTGGAAGCTTTATTATCGGTTATTATCGCCATTGTAGCTTAATCTGTGCTGTATACTGTACCAAGTCTCACAAAAATGTGACGTGTGACTCCTGGTTTCTGAACGAACATCAGAGAGTAAAGATAAGTCTCAAAGTTTGACATTCTGAATGAGAATTCTATTCCAGAAGTAAATCAAATTAAGGGTTGACAATGACGAGGACGGTGATGATAGGTAGCATTTAATGTATTACATATACTTTTAACAGATAATTTAAACGGTTAAGATAGCTTACATTTTATGTCACATAAAAATTCTATTAATATGTATGCTCTAGGATACATACATACCTATATAACATGATGTATGCGAAATGCATTTGATGCACTGAATTATATAGCTTCGGTGAATAGTGCTTTTATTTTAGTCTCAAGTGTATCTATGAAATGTTTTAGAACTATCATTCCGATGGTAAGTCTGCTAGTAATCAAATGTAAGTCAGGGATCATAGGGAGATTTATAGACGTGTTTTCTGAGTGGTTCTGTTTATAGAAATACATATAATAACTAACGAACAGATAGACCTGCTACATCACAGTACATTTACAATACAAGCCTATAAACACGTACAACCTTAATAAAAAGATCCGAGGCACGTCTAAAAATATAGGTTTATAGCACTTCATTGGTTTTGCTTTTCAGCGCTTCTATGGAACTTATTAAACTACTCCAGTCTTTCCAGTGAATTGAAGTGAAATGTGGGAAAAGGGAGAAATTATTTTCCATAGACGAAGGAAGGCCTTGTTTTTTGTTATGCACCGCTTATTTTTAGATATATCAATAGTCGTTATTTTTTGAAAAATACGCACAAAGCGATTTCAAAGTAAAATATATATATATATATAAAAGAAATATATTTTTCTGTTTATTTCAATCAGATATTTCTGTCGGCTACATAGCGTATTGAGTATTTTTCACGAGTAACTGATACTTTGGAACTATAAACAAATCTGTACAAAATATTTTTTCATTTACATAGGCTCGTGTAGCCTAGGATGTAGGACGCTTTTCTGGAACACACAAATATAGCAGATATGAATAGTAATGTAACTAATTTGATTCATAGCTCCGCTCTTTACGTTACATGATCAAAATTCATTTTCTTAGTCATTCTGAAATTGAAAATATGTATTGGACAATTTATAAGTTTCTTTCTAGCGTTCTCTAGCGATGATTTTCTCATAA
>DWEC01001560.1:0-13150 GCA_018245735.1 Microceris miodesmiata | reverse complement strand
ACCAAGATTTTAAGTAATTTAAGGTTTAGTACATCTAGGATGAAAGACCATATGCATTAAAATTTGAATATTAATCGTGTTTATTTTTCTACGCTAATGTACAAGGAGATAGTTAAAAAGGTGACAATTTCAAAATGTGTAATCAAAGAGTATAATTATACAGTTTATATCTATATAAGTGTTATAAAAAGTTTAAAAATTGTTTTTTTTTTTGCTAATTGCATACAGAATATTTTATTATGAAATTACGACATCTATTAAAGTATAGCAGAGTCTTATTGTATGTGGTGCCATCTCTTATGTAATAGCATAACTGTTACAACACAACTTTTAATAGAGGGCGGTAACACACATTGTTAATACACCTGTTTCATTTTGATAGGATAGATGTCATCTATAGCCTCGTTGTACAGTCTAAGTCTTTTCGCAGTTGATTGATTTGTAGAAAATTATGAATTTTCTTTGTAAGTTTCCTCTAAAAATATACCAAAACACAAAAAAATAAATAAATGTAAATATGTTGTGAGATAAAGTCATCTGATTCTGAAGTAGGTAGGAACCATACTAGATTTGCCTATATACTCGTATATTCGTAGGTCAACTGTGAAATAATATTTTTACTATGAAATATGTACAGTATTAAGGTGCTGTTGAATAATACTATAGCTCGGGGGCGCAGACTAAGACAAATGATCAAACAACTCTGTGTACAATTTAGACTTTAATAACTTTTAACGAGTACATAAGCATATTTTATCATGTAAGTTATTGTTGGTGATAAGCACGGTCGTTAGATTTGTAACTACAATATAATATGATTCAGGTAAAAACTAGTGCTAAATCATATAAATGGTGGAATAATAATATAGGTATACTTCGTAATTGAGACTACAGCTAAAAGATTTTTAAAAATGTTCTCATTATAGACGTGACCTTGATCATCTATTTTCAAACATGTAAAGTAGATAACCAACATAAGCAATACCTATTTGCATAAACCTACATGTAGTATGTTCGATGAGTCTTATTGGACATAGGTCCCTAAATAGCATGAGCATTATATGGTGTCCTGTGATTGGTTCAAAGTAATATTAACACAATTCTTATCCTTATTCCTACATTTTTTTGCGATTGAACATCGTGATTGAAACTAGGCAAAATTTGATCTCAGATATAAGGACCCTGTTAAGCCTGGTAGTGGACTAGTTTTAATGAGAAAACCGCTAAACTAATGGAAAGAGGATGGACTACCCAAACAGATTATATTTATCAGATTAGTCACGGTCTCCACTCCAGAACACCGTAGAAACAGCCTCGAGAGGGAGGCCTGCAGAAGAATACAACTTGGATGGGCAGCATATAAGAAACCTTGTCAAGTCTTTTCGTCACCGCTACCGCAAAGCCTGAAGACGAAAGTCTTCAATAAGTGCGTCCTACCCGTTATGACATACGGAGCCGAAACGTGGACACTCACGGTGCGACTGGTCCACCAATTTATATTATTATACCATCCCTCATTACAGGGTAGGCTGAGAGCGCTGAGAAACAAATACGTTTCTGTAACCTTACAGACCTAACGGTTCCTCCTACACATATCATTTATTTTCAGTAATATACATATAAATGGGCCAACAATAAGTGTACAAATTTAATGTAACAGTGTTGTGATTATTTCAGCATATAATCCTGTCTTTGTTTTTAAACTACTTATCCTTGGATTTATTCGCATTCACAGATAATTTATTATTTATCAAATCGTTAGTGAAGTACTAACATGTGTAAGTCAAGTTTTGAATATTTTAACTTTATAATGTCATTCAAAAATAACGATCACAAGCATTCATTCGATCAGTGTGAAAGCAGGTAGCTCGCAAATCGCATTGTATCTTTCGTTAAAACTGTAAATCTTGTAAAGCTTTTCTGTAAACTTGACATTTTCGACTTACAATTGCACTGTTACAACTTCACTTACCAAATGTAAAAGTCCAGATCATTGACAATACTCACAAATGTGTTTATTATTTAGGTACACGGTTTTCTAATAAGTATGACCCTCATTGCCTTTTTTCTTTTTCTATAGGGACTTCTTTTATTTCTATACGGCTACAACGTTGAGTCGTTTAATATTAAATCTTGTTAAAACGGAGGTCATTTCGGCTTATGATTTAATACCTAATTAAATTAACACCCAAACTCTTCTACTTTTATTTTTGAGGTTAGATCATCATCAACCTATCTCTGTCCACTACCGGACATGGCCTCCCCAAAAAGGGGTTTATGCCCGTAATCTTCACACTGGGCATGCGAGTTGGAGATCGCAGGGCACGGCTTTTCGCACCGGAGACGCTAATGCCCGTCGGCGGCCAGGGTATTTAGCCGTGCCTATTTAGGCTGCGTTATACCGCAATCAGCCGGTCGCCAGAGCCTCGTCTGTTATAGCAGGGTGTACCACGTGCAGCTGTATACGTGCACCAGGTAAGGTTGGCTTGGGCTCCTGAGAAGGTGGTTGGAACCCCATACAGTAAATATACACATACAGTAAATATACGTATATTTCTTATCTGGGTTACATATTATATGTACATGAGAAAGTATATATGTACATGAGAAAGTATATATTCGAGTTGCACAAAAATATTTTACGCTCGGATATTTTAATTTCATTTTTAATTACCTATATCTTATCATGATTACATAAAACTCATCGGTACCACCGCAAGAATAGACTTGTTTTGCACTCAGTGCCTTCTGCCTATCCCTTAATGAACGTAACGTGATACTTATTTAGAAAATGTCACATTTTATTACATAATGTTGATATCACAGACTATTTTTAGCCAAAAAGTGCGCAGTTAAAAGATTATAAGTAATGAACTAACAACATTTAATTCATTTATTATTATTAACATAATATAATGACTGCATCGTTGGTAAAGTGGTTGCAAAGCGCGACCGCCGATCAAGAGGTTCTGGGTTCGAATCTAGGGTTGGATACTATTGGATTTTTTAAGTCTGGATTTGTGCCCCGCGTATGGTGATAGATTCACTACCGTACTACGTAAAACGTAACTGCTGAAACATGGAAGTATACTACACTTCTCTGCCTACCTTTTCAAGGATTACAGGCGTGATGTTAGGTTTATTGTATATAACTTGCATGGTCGTAGATAATGGTACGACGTAACTCTTGTTGTCCCAGACTAATGTAGGCAAACGACCGATTTAAAAAAGAAATTTACGATACAAATTCTCATAATATTTCCAAAATAACCCTGATTATAAAAATGGATGTCTTTGTAGACTTTTTCGGTGTATGAACGTCTTTATCATGTCACATGCAGGTTACAACTCCCATGTCAACTTACGGGTTCTATTACTACACCAAGGGAGCTACGTATAGGAGTTTTCGCACGCCCCCCTGTTACTTTCTTATATAATTAGATGCAGTTTTCATCTACTGCAACTGATCATTCATCTCTGCAACTGATTTAAAATGGACACACACAAGGAGTGAAAAAAACAACGAAATTTAAATATGCAATTTCCTGTATTTCTAAGATATTAGAACTTTACACACTACGTCATTTTATTTACATGAGCATTTAAATTTAAATTTTTGTTTCACAATATTATCATTATTATTACAATTAAAATAAATTTCTCTCTTTATTATATTATTTTTACATTTTTTTTCATCTTCTCTATTATGGATATTTAGGCAAAGTGACAAAATACTTAACATTTCAAAAGCTAGAGAAAAAAATACTGCAATTTCATTCTCCGTTCTGTCAAAAAAACGTCACAGACTATATAGCAAAGTAGACTATGGAGCGACTGCAGGTTTGCTTGTTGGTGACACTACGCTCATTCAATTTTTTTTTCTGCGGGCAACAAGCACTTGTTTCCTGGTATGTACAAAGATGATGGTAAAATTAAATTGCTTGAATATAAAAGAAAAATAGAGGTAAAATATTGGTAATGTCTATATAATTGTAGTCACTCAAGTTCTGCTCCTTTTGTGAAATTTCTATTTTGAACCTTACATTGAATTCAAAGAGAGAGAGAGAGATATGAGAGTTAAGTATGCCCTAATTCTGAAAGGATAGGATCTGTAGTGCTAATCGTCCATGTATGCGAAAATGATGCTAATTGATGATAAAAATGCTTTTTGGACTATTTTAAATCTGTTTTTTTTATAAATCGCATATGACAAAGGAGGATCATATAAAATCAAAGCTTTTAAAACTTTTCAACAATTAACGAATTGTTTTGCATTTTATTGCACTGAACCAATTTGATTATCAAGATTTTGGTTTGAATGAAAACGTATTGATTTAAATTTCTTACAAACTTTAGCACGTCTTCTGACGTGCATACAGTAAGTTTGAATATTGCACACATTTTAAAATTTTAATAACTCCGAATAAATAAATATATAATATCTTCCTATGTAAACATATTTCTCGAATATTCTGGAAATACGAGCATATTAAAACCAACGAATTATCAACAATAGAGCCTACTAGCTTAACACAGCATTGAACACTGGACACCGTCGCCGACACCTGGCGGTTCGTGCGGCGAGTAAGTGGCACTCGCTCCTTCTCGTCATCAATTCCAGTCAAATAACACTTAAGCTTTCTACTCCAAAACAAACTAATGACCGTATCATAACGCAGCAGATACATATTTCAAAACTCTCCAATATTCACTGCAATGAAGTAACAGACAAAATTCGCGACAAATGTAAATGTATGAAACTGTGTGATGACGTTACTGTTGGTTGCTTGTGGCGCTATACTTACGGTCACAGTTCTGAACGACGTACTGAACAAAGCCCTTTCATATTGTAAAACTTAACAATACCAAATCGCGAATACATGTAGACCTACAATACACTTCAACGTTCAATGTATAGTCACTACTTAATATTAAGATAAAAAAAACGGTCAAGCTAACGTAATAATTATGGAACACAGCTTATTCAACAAATATATCATTATTATAATTATATCACTAACACTATTTGGAAAAAGTTTTTTTTACAAAATTTATCTAGAAAACAATGTGTAAACAAGTTTTAAAAGAGTCAATAGATGTTTACTAGTAGCAAAAATATTGTAGAATTAATAATTGAGTCGCTATGATTTTATTACGTTCGATCATACAAGGAGATCTTATGCCTACGAGGTATGCATCATCTTAATATTTTAGCTTGACCGCAGCGTTTTCATACTATCTCAATAAATCCCTATCAATCAGGTAGGCACACAGTGAGGACGGCCGCGCGGCCCGAGCTAGCGCCGGAGACGAGTTAAAGCTTCCACTATAACAAATATCAGATAAATCGAATGAAAATATTACAAGTGTGACCGCCGCCGGTACACCGCGCGCCTATCACAGCGCGCCGCGCCCCGGCGGCGCCCGAGCGCTCCCGTACACTCCCGAACACTCCAGAACACTCCCGACGCCTCGTCAGCCGAACGTCTGATAAACAGACTGCGTTCCCGCAACGAGTGCCAATAAGCCACATAATTTTAATATCTAATTTCATATAATTTACCCTTACTGACTTCATTTTAACATACGATTATGAAATTGACAACACCTATAGACGTCTTTGTACAGAGTTTCGAGTACTACAGTAACTAATTACTGCACACATCACAGATTATAGAAAAAATAAACTTTATCCTGTTAGTCTATACATAACAAGTACACTTTAGTCTAACGCTACGCTTCACAGAGAGAAGATAACATCCCGCCAGAGCGCGGCGCGCCACCGACCGCTCCATATCGTTCTGCATATATTTGGTTTATAAAATTTTGCTCCCTATAATTAGTGGCTCTTAAAAATAAATAAATAATTAAATTATATCTTTACATTCATACTGTAACAATATTGTACACAATCACAACGTGGAATTTATTATGTATGTGTAGAAAAATATAAATCGAAATCGTACACCTGTATCTAAAGACGGGTTGGCCGGGTTCGACCGCTTGTGTCCACAACGTCCACCACAAGTCACGTCCGTAACGATTTGTCACTTCGCTGTCAGTGAAATAATCGAACACTGCTTAAGAGTAAATATTGCGTAAATACATTTATACACAGGTACGCGCGATCTCAACGCGCACGTGAGGTAGGCTGCGTGGCGCGCACATTCTTACTTAACCGGCTCTCCTCTACATTATAGTAAAAAGTTTGTCATTTCACTAATAGTACCTCGTCGTGAACGCACGAACATATTATTGCTTGAGAAACTTTGGCAGTGAATACAGGCTCTCAGTGGCCGATCTGTACAAATGCATCGACCCGCCGACGAGCACGCGGCAACCACTCCATCCTTTTTCCCGCGTAACATTCGCACGCCAAACAAGCTGAAGAATGTCACATAATTGCGACCGAAACTTGCCAGATAACGAAAGAGTTTCGTTCACAGACATTTTGAGTAACAGCTGGAGTAAAAGTCTTTTGCGCGAACATTTTTTAAGATGACAAAGATGTATAAATACTGATAAAACATTCGGTCGAGTGGCGTATGTCGATAAATGATAGAGAGGTGGCGTCGCGTGCGGCGGCGAGGGCGGGCTCACGTGGAAGAGGCGGGCGGCGCGGGGTGCGCGGGGTGCGCGGGGTGCGCGGGCGGCGAGGGCGCGCCCACCACCACCACGGGCTTCATGATAGTGGTGGCGCTCAGATACTGCGCGCTCACCGTCAGCGGCGCCACCGCGCCCTTCACCATCTGCGTTTCAACTATCTGCTACAATCACATTACACTTCAGCGTTCACTTACAATAGCAATTAAAACGAAATAGATATATCTTATCTGGCTATCTAATCTCATCTAACCTGAAGCCTATTCTATATCGGATGACAAGATAAATCTAGGCGACGACGATTCGTATGCGTCAGTGCTACCATCTGTTCTAAACATTGATTCCATTGTTCTTTACTGATAGTTTTCTTAAAGTGTTAAATCCACATAGTTCGTACATAGATTAATAATACACGAATAACACCATGACATGAATATAACATACATGTAAATATTTACACATAATGATCGTTCTCACCTTATGTGTGAGTGTGTGCGTATGAAGAAGGTGCGCAGCGGGCTGCGACACCACCAAAGGTCCCAGCCCACTCACCACCACACCACCCTCTGGAATCCAAACAACGGAACTGTTAAATATGACGCAAACAGATGAATTGATCCTATTACGACTCCATTTTGATAAAGCAGGTTAGCAAGGGAACGAATAAGGACAAAAAACCGTGTTGAGACTGTCTCGAGAAATATTCAGTAGTGTGACCATTGCTTTACTATAAACATGTAAATGTCGTTTTCTAACCTAACAAGCAATATTTCAGAGCCAATTACAACATGTGAAAAATATAAATAATAATTATAACATACTTACTTTTAAATGTAAGTGTTATAAGATTTTAAAAATGTTCTTTGAAAAACCCTCTACTTTGATAAGAGACCTATTTTTTAATAGTGGAATAATATAAGTGTTGATGACGATATCGATAATGACTAAAAAACAATTTCAACAATCTCGCAATCGATGTTTTATTAATATTAACTAATTACGAAATTTATTTCTTTGTAAAATAAGAAGTAGTAGGTTGACAGTAAAGTTGATAATGAATCCTTACCCGTAGAAGAGGGTGGTGGCGTGACAACTCCGTTTTCCTTATTAGGTATTCTGTTGTTCTCCGTCACCCCTGCAAATAATAATAACATTTTTATTCTTCCAATTATACATCATTCTACTTATTTATTTATCTTTTAAAACATGCAATTTATTGAAACCAACATCAAATTAAAAAAATATTTTGAAATATGTAGGTGTAGTTAAAAATGAATGATAATTTGGAGGTAAAAAATATTATTATTATGCGAAGATATGGAACGAAGTAATGACAATAGGTACATAAACCGTACTACGTAGATGTTTATAGACGTAACATCACACCTGTGATCCCCGAAGGGGTAGGCAGAGAAGTGTAAAACACTCCCATGTTTCACCAGTTATTATGATGTCCCACAATGGAATAGGTAGTGAGCCTATTGCCATACACCGTGCAGAGATCGAGACTCCAAGCCACCACTAGAAATGTCTACCAGTAAATCTAAGTTTAAAAAATCCTATAGTATCCGTAGTAGTATCCAATAGTTTTGAACCTGAGTAAGACCTTTCGATCGGCAGTCATGCTTGCAACAGCTCAACCAACCAACGAGGCAATGAATATACAAAATATTTAAAAATTGTAATTTCACTATTTCATATAAATAACAGTATTTCGCTAGTCGTTTTCCTGTCTTAAAGATATAGTAACTAAAAATCTTACTTGCTAATCGCGTTTCTTATAAAATATATTAATTTAATATATAGAAGCCACGACCACTCAATGCGAACGAATGCTTATTTTATAAGATTCTTCGAATATTCTCAAATTCAGCAATACATCTAGTAACGGTCTCACGGTGCCATTTCGTCGATTTGATATTTTGCATTCTCAGGGCCAATAATATAGTGTATTTCACGAATGGAACCACCAAATTGGTAAACAATGCAGAAAGGTTAATTATTAGGTAATAATTACCGTTGGTGTGTACTGCCGGCGTCTGCAGCACTCGCAGCCCGCCGCTGGCCGACAGCAGCTGTAAGGCAGCAGGGCCCACCACCAGCCCCCCACTGCTCACCACCTACAACCATATAAATGTTTATTAATAACGGAAAATATGACACTGTGTTATTAAATAGAACAATTTGTGCAATGTACAGAATGAATAGCTGAGGAAAAATACTCGTTCCGTTGAAAAAGACAATTGATATTAGTGTTATTGATAGGAGAATGTAACTGCAAAGACGATATAGTACGACGATATAATAATCAAACCATTATAATTCCACAGTTGGAATATGCGTCTCCTCTCATATTGAGAGGGTTAAGGCCATTTGTGCATATACCTACGAGCTATTATCAATTTTGCTTGAGACTGTATTTGTATGGTAAAATAATTTAATAATACATCTTACTTGTGACAAAGGCAGATGTATTTGGGCAGGGTGCACTAGTGTAGTGGTGCTTATTGGGTTGGTTATACCATTCTCAGTCACTTGACCGTTCTGAAAAGTAAGGAAATAGATGTAGCGACCAAATATTCTTACGTCAGAAGTACATAAATATCTATTAAACTTTGTAATAAAGAAAACTTTGGAAGAGTAAAATTATAAAGAGTGAATTTTATATTCTTTTAAGGAGTTAACTTATACCAATGTGAGTTCAATTTTCCACGAAGACGTTGTAAAAAAATACCAATATTGAAACATTTATGACTGAGGAAAACATGCCGCCCCCTCTGCCCCCTTCCTTTCCGCTGCGAGGTCGAAGTCCTTATACACTATACTCATAGTACAAATATTTCGCTTACATAATTATTACTTTCAAATAACATAAAACGTGACATACCGACGAATTAGATTCAGTCGAAGCCAAAGTTGTTAAGGTAAGCGTATTATGCCTAGTACCGTATGACGTACGTACGACCTGTAAACAAAAATTATGCCATAATAAAATTTGCTATTTTGTGTAAATAAATAAAATTATGCCATAATAAAATTTGCGTCTTCACTTTGGTTTGGTTCATTGATGGCGACTTAGTCAGAATGCAATCTTGAAAAATATTTTTTTGTCAAGTTTACATGTTCTTTTGACATGTTTCGCATAAAATAAAAAATAAAGAATATGTTATATAATAAGAACTATCCAAAACGGCATCTTGCAAAATTAGAAGAAGAGAGAAGAGACTCTCTGCTTTCTGTCATGAAAAAAACAACCAAAGAAAAAGAAATACCCAAATCCTAATCCGAGATTAGGTCAGCTCTAATTTCTAACGTTGTACCAGGAGACCATACCTGTGAAGTGGTTGGTGTGATTTGAATCGGCAGCGTACGGAGCTTCGTACTAAGGTTGAGTGTATGCGGAGGTGACGAATCCGTTCGAGCTACGGTGTGCGGCGGAGAGGATGTAATCTGTAATTGTTTCGCACATGAATAAATATTTTTGTACTAAAGCAATATTATTTATTAAGAAAAAACATTTTATTTCTACTTACACTTATAGGTATACCTAACACTTGATTACTGACACTTTCTCTCTCCTTGTCTTCAGGGTCTGAAATATTTATTCAATGGATTCAATTTATATTTTTTCTGTTTGAGCGGCGTTATGGATAATTATTTTTCCCTACCAAACAAACACTAAGCAAAGCAAAGTGACTGACTCCGCGTACAAAACAATCTTTCAATGTCAAACAGCGCCAAATATTGAACAACGCGGTCGCACTGTACTAGGATCGCATAAGACAGAGAGGGTTATAGCATTCAGTATACGCACCGATACTACGAGGCCGCATTGAGGAGGCGCGCACCGAGGTAACCTCCCGCTTCAAGGCGGCGAGGCGCTGTTGTGCCGCTATCTTCTCACGCGCCAGCCTTTCCATCTCGTGCTCGCACTCGCGCTCCTTGCGACGTAACACCTGTGAAATCGTATACAAAGTTGTTTTTAAAAGTTTTTTGATAACATTAACATTGATTTGATAATCTTGTTTAAACACCCATTACCTTTTTATCATAAAGATCTTTAACGGTTACGTAATTGTACTATTAGGAAAATATAATCAAATGTATAATAATACCACTACGAACCACACCACCACTATGAACCACAAATATAAAATATAATTCTCAAATAAATCAAGTGATTTTAAAAGTTCCACACTGTTAGCATTCTATTTAAACTTATTTTTTAGATCAGCATAACTCAATAAAGAATCCGAGTTCAAAGTGGGAATATTGAGAGAAAATAAAAAAAAATCAATCTTCCTTTATAATGGCTTCGTACGAACAGGTTAATTTTAATCGAACAGCACTTAAATTAAACCTGATTGTTTGTTCCAACTTGCAACGTGTAAGATACGAACAATGTTGCGAAATATATTCGCAGTTTGCTACTACTAGGATTGCACACGATAAGAGGAGGTTACTGTAACTTATCAACATACATGTATTTGCGCTTCTGTTATCAACACCGCTTCAGAGTATAACGCTGTATGTAGCAATTAACAATCATAAAAATATTTCTCCATATTTTGTGAAATAAGGAACTTCGTTCCAATAATTACTGATTGCTATAATATTTAAGTAGTGAGATAAATGATCATGGCGTAGTCAGTGAGATTCTTAGATTAAGTACGCTAATGCGTATTTCTAATCTAAGAATTTCACTGACTGATCAATTGAAGTTAGGCATTAGCCTAACTCATATCATTTCAGAAAGATGTTTCTCGAAACTGCATACGTGCATTTCTGTATTGTATAGTGTAATTTGTAACTTATTCCGATTATTGAAGGCATTATTAATAGTTAGTGTAAATGTAGTGTAATGCCCTTACATTGATATAGCGGATAGCGGAACCCAGGATGGACAGGTTGGAAGTCTTCTTGTCATCGGGCGTGGCTGGCAGTTGGCGTTTGAGCAGCTCGAAACACTCCTTAAGGTGGGCGCGACGGTTCTTCTCCAACTTGTTGTGCACCTCGCGGGTGCCAGCGCGCGGCGTGCTGCTGCCATTGCTGCCGCAGCCGCTACCGCTTCCACTGCTGCCCACGGAAGGCGGTGACGGTACTTGTGGAAGCCTACGGAAAGAAATAATTGCACTGATAATCTTTGAATCTACACTATCCTGCAGAAACTTGGAGACTATGCAGTAAGAAAAATAAGAATTCAATCGAATTTTATAGTCAAATGTGTATTATTTGTTAATTGATTTTAAACTGGCAACTTTAAGAATGTCCGTGGCAAATTTATCATTATAATATATTGTATAAATCAAATATAATTATTAATCTATAACAATACGTTCATAAACGCCGGCGTTACGTTTGCCACAAGGCCGTCAGCGCGGAGGTAATTGTAGGGTCAATTTATGCATGCACATGACATAAAAACGTTACTCAAACAATCATATTTTTTGAAATACCAACACTTTTCTTACTCTTGAACTTTAAAGGGATACCCTCAAAAAAAAATGGAGAATAAAGATTTTCTTAACGGTATTTTTCAAAACCGTTTCAGGAAATGATAATTTTGATGTACAATTTTCGAAGCGTAATAAATACTATGTACTTAACGGTTGTTTACTGAGTTCTAATTTGTAACCCCTGGATTGGGAGGTTGAAATATAAACCACAGGGTTACCATTGTTCGACTCGTATTTATATATGTATAATGTTATTATTATGAAACGAAAATGAATATAGGTATAAACATTTTTACAGAGGTAGGTAGATACTTCACACAGATACAACTGCTACAACTGCTTATTATGTTGTTCAAAGGCTTTTTTTTTATTTGATTTATAATGAATAAAATCGTAAATGTAAATTATAAAACAAGAAATATTTTTATTGTGTGACGTTCTGAACTGAACAAAATTACTAACGACATATTCCGCGTACAAACAAAAACTAATTTCATTGTTATATTACAGAGTATAATATTTTATACAGTTATTATATTATTATGTAGCACGTACGATGACTAATAATAAATATTAAATCGTGCACGATAATTGAGACCTGTCGGTTGACGTCACAGAAGCAGGTTACAGTACGAAAAACCTATTATCTGATTATAAACAGACTCGACGACATTTAGCAAAAACTAAATCCATTTAAATTGAAAAAAGCTCATTTAAACGTCAAATGGACTGACTACACAATGATACTGTATACAGAGCACACAAGTCTCATGTTATCGAGTATTGTATTTTGTTTAAAACTTTTTGACATTGATGCGCATTCATTAAATTATTATATAACTTTTAATTTGATTAAGCGCTATGTCGACACTGAAGATTTAGCCAAGACAATTTAAAAAGTATGTCTTAAGAACACATCTTCTTCTATCTTCTATACTTATAATAAATCTGTAGAGAGGTTAATTCTATCAGTCTGTATAACCGTTATAGAAACAAAAAGTACTCGACGGATTTTAACAAAACTTGGTACAATTATTTTTCATACTCCTGAGCTGGTTATACTATACTTTTCATCACGCTACAATCAATAG
>DWEC01001559.1:0-13152 GCA_018245735.1 Microceris miodesmiata | reverse complement strand
TCCATTATATATTTGAAAATTGTTCTAACTGTAATAATAACATTATTTATGTGAAAGGCATCCCTATAAAAATTTAAGGACATATTTAATTTTTTTTCTGTAAAAGGAAAAGATACCTGCAAAATTACAATTTGATAGTTTTTTTGAAAAGCAGAAAGAATCGGGTAATTAGAGTTGAACAAAGAAAACTTATTAGGGATATTACTGTAAATTTATTTACTTATGAAACCTAGAAATTAGATATCCTGGATGCACTAATTGCGTTAAAATGTGCAATTTTTTCTATTTATTGAAATGCAAGAAAATCACTTCTTTTTATTATTTCACAGACCTATTGGTCCAATTGTTTTAGTCGTTCCACGCTTGAGCCTTGTCTTGTGGGTTCGATTTCCGTTCAAAAAAAAAATTGTCGTGATAAGTATGATTATCTATTTGTGGGTGAGTGTCAAATAGTACATACCTACATACTGATGCAAGTACATGTTTAAAAATTTATATATATCGTTTGTCTCATGTCTTCTACTGGTTTCTTCATGGAATTAGAATGCTCTGTAATAATATATATTGGGGTTTTTAATAATTTCCCTGTATTAAGAAAATATCTGTAAAAAAAGAAACATGTTGAATTTGTTATCAATGCCACTATTTAAGAATTTCTTATAATGAACCGTGATGCCAACAGCCATCAAAAGCGTTATTTATAAACCACTGCATATAAAAATAAAAATAAACTTTACGCAGTTACAAAAACCTACTAAGGTCAATAAACACAGTGGAAGTACTTATGTTATTAATTCTGGCAGGTATTCACGACGAACTAACGATTTTTACAATGTCCAGATCTGTGTTTTTCACAGTGTTGCTGGTACTCAACCCAAATTAGTCTTTAGCTAATAAACCCAATAGTGTCCGTGACAGTGAAACTTTTAATAGTAAAACTATGCATTGCTTTGGAATTAAATTCTCCTTGCCCCACCACCAAGCTCTTGCGTGCGTGACTATATTTTCTTCAAAGCCAGTTTCATTCAATCATTCGTTCAGACGACGCACGCGAGCACGCAGTGTACTTTCGGGTTTTAGTTTCACACCCCGAGTCGAGTCTGTGATACGTTATATAGTTCGGATCGTCGATTTGTATTGTTATCATTGTTTTAACCGCGAATATTAGTGTTAACAAAAGAGAATAAACATGACAGAAAACAACAGTAGAAACGGCAATGGCCATTTGGAAAACAATTGTGAGTACTTATTCCTTTTAATGTTGTCTTATTTTACGTACGTGTTGTCAACACAGACGTTTAATTTTTTTTTGGGATTTTTTTTTGTCTTTGATGTGACTATATTGTATTCATTTGTTTGTTTATTAAATATAATAGCTTAATCTTCAAGTAGAATAAGAGCTGCAGATGATGAAATTAGTATAAATAAATACTATAAACTAAGTATAAATATAAATTACTTACGTCATTATTTAAATATCTGATGTCTATTACAGAGAGCTGAATAATTTTATTGTGATTATTATGTCATAATTATCCTTGTTGTGTTTTATTACAGAAGTAAAAACATTGGCTATGACTATATTAGTATTGAAACCTTTCCTCAAGATATCTTAAACTTATAAATATGGTTTTACATATTTGGGTGTACAGACTCATTGCAGGTATTAAAATAATTATCGCTATTAAAATTTTCCTCTTAGAAAGAACCGTCTCAAGAAAGTGCTTTATATGTAATCAGAATATCTATGAAAATTATTTAAATTTTTAGTATATTGTATTTGTCGTTTTTAAGACCTGGTTTCAATTAATTTTGGAAGGTTTAGGATTTCACTAAAGCTTATAGGTTCATGTACTGGTATCTACATGTTAACTTGGTATAATTTTTGTTACATTAAGTAGGTATTATTATTTTATACTTTTCTTGACGACACGTCGTACCGGTAAAGATGAGACAATTTGATATTGTATACACAATGTACTAATGGAAAATTTATACATGGCATATTATGTACTTACATACATTGTACGTAGTGTATTGAACAATAATATTGTTTCAAGTAGAAAAAAAAACATTTAAACATAGCCCCGGTCACAGAAGTAGTCAAATTTAATTTTCTTTCTCAATATCCAACAGTAAAGATAGAAATTTGTTAAAAAGATATTATCCTTCCATCAGCAGTCAAAATGGCAACGGTAAAGAAGCTGTTCCAGCCCGTGCAGCCGAAGACAGACGACACTGGCAACAAGGTGACCGTGTGCGGGGTAGGGCAGGTCGGCATGGCCGCCGTCTTCGCCATGCTCACACAGGTAAAAACGTAACCTTTATTTTTATAACAAGAGTGTTATATTGCAATATATTTGGCTATAAATTAATTTTATCGATTGTATTGTATTGACACCGTGCAATTATCCCTTCAAAGTAAGAAAATCATAACCACAAATCTATGAGCAAAAAATATTCTTATTTTAGCTCGCTAAATGATATAGGTACTTATTTCATATCGCAAGTTTGAGGAAAATGTGAAGTGTACTGAAGTGCATCTTCACCGTAAACGATATATTATACTTTATGACCATTCTATGTTATTAACAAATGCAGTATTTATTAGCTTAGCGATCATACTTCCTTAAATCTTCCAAATCCAAATCAAATTCCTCAAATTCCTTCCTGCCTTTAAGGCATTCTTTCGATCTGATAATTAAAACTTGATAATAAGAAATGAAACAATAATTTACGCGGACGCGAATGAAATTGACCTTACGTTGACATTGGGCTAACGGTCTGTGACACCCACATCAGTACCTAATAGATCTTGCACAATTTAAGTCGTTTTTGAGTGAGGGCGGTGAGTTCCATTCAATCAAAGCATGCTATATGCATATAGATATATAGACTCTTGATTTCCTGTCCATCCCAACTAGGTATCTGGTACCTACCTGTGTTAATAGTAATTGTTATTGTTAGAAAATCTCCAAATTGACAAATGCTGAATCGTAAAGGGTATATAATTATAAATTATAGATAGCATTTTCATAATCCGAGTCTAGTCTATTTAATACACATGTATGTAACGGATCATTGATTTTGATGTCTGTAAAATGCGCGACGCTCTAATCTTATCTAGTATTTACCCTGGGATATCGATAATATTGAAATATCCATTATCATTTCGAGGCATACATTTAGAAACATAAAAACTCTCTTTCTTTTACTCAGCCAAGGTTAAATAAAAGTTAAATAGTATACAATTTAATCTAATATAAACGTTTTCATAACGTACTATGACGCCTGTACTGCTCTGAAGAGGCAAGCAGAGCAATGTCATACACTTCCACCTTTCAACGGTTACGTTATACAAACATTGTTATTATACATCTAGGTAAGAGGACACAATCGGGCACAAATCTAAACTCCATGATACTACTAGGAATTTCAAGTTAGAAAAACTTATTAGTACCACATCGGAGGTTCGAACCCTGGACCTATCGCTCGGCAGCTGGGCTTGTAACCACTCGACGAACGAGGCAGTCAATGCCACTTATATTATGTATAAAATTCAGGAATTTACACAACATTCCTAATAAATTGTCTACATGTGTACATAAGACTAATGAGGTACCTACATTTCTGCAAAATAACTCCATTCAAATCTATGTAATTAACTGTTGTAAAATTAATTTATTAGATTTTCAAAAGAATCTTATCGGAGTTAGAAAAATTCTAAAAGAAATTTGATGTACAGGGTGTGACAAATAACATCGCCCTGGTGGACGTGATGGAGGACAAGCTGAAGGGTGAGATGATGGACCTGCAACACGGCTCTGCTTTCTTGAGGAATGCCAAGATTCAGGCCAGCTCAGGTAAAGCGTGACCATTTAATATGTTAAATTAAAAATATTGCATAATATTTAGTACATTTGACTAATTCTCAATATATTTGAAACGAATCTTGTATAGAAAAGAAATATAAATAAGGGAAACGGACGATCATTTTGAAAGTTTATTTATGCTCAAAATATATTTATAAATTCATGTATTGGATTTATTCCATTTTTTTTGGGATATTGACGAATTAAAACCATGTATATATACGTTTATGTGTTGTTATCGATTCTTTTTAAGATTACTCCGTCTCCGCGGGATCCAAGATCTGCTTAGTGACCGCCGGTGTGCGACAGCGGGAGGGCGAGAGCCGCCTTGACCTGGTGCAAAGAAACACCGATATCCTCAAAATTATCATTCCTAAGGTACATTACACATACTTTAGTCTTACGTCACTTTACTTCTACATTGTAACATACAAGTCAAACTAAATTATTATATTAGTGTTATTGGTTACTACTCTGTCAAGCTGTGGACTGAGGCAGGATGATGATAATATGATTATCTTTACGTTCGATGCACATCCACTAAAATCTTGTGTATTGGTAGTTAAAAATGGTAATTAACCGATGATCTCATGGCACTGCTTCGTTGTTAATCATTTATTATGCACTCTTCCCGCGCGCGATGTCAGCGCATTACAATGGACGTTAGGCGCTTCGTTTAAGCGTATTAATAGTACCTTGCAAAGTTAATTTGAAAATTGGCACAGATTACGTGTTAATTTTCAAATTAAAGATTTTGCCATAAAATATATAATTACCTAATTATCAATAAATTTGGAAATAGGAATAAATTCTATAGAAACATTAAATTTTATACTGATTTTAATTAGCTAAATGAGGCGTTATTTTTGTTATATTTTTTATTTATGTGATAAATTGCAAAGGACATGCATGGCCTCCAGGTGTTCTGCGCATTCCACGCGCATCTGTATCAAATTTGAAAAACAACCTAAATTAAATAATCGATTGGTAATACAGTCGTATTTACAATTCCCTTTCGTAACACATTCAATTAAACATCGTTAGTGAAAGAAGTAATAAAATTAATTGATTTTTTTAGCTGGTGAAATATAGTCCAGATGCGATATTTATAATCGCTAGCAACCCAGTGGACATATTGACATACGTGACTTGGAAGATCAGCGGGCTGCCCAAACACCGAGTTATTGGATCCGGCACCAATCTCGACTCGGCCAGGTTCCGCTACCTGCTCTCTGAGAAGCTGGGCATCGCCACCACCTCTTGCCACGGCTACATCATCGGCGAGCACGGAGACAGCAGTGGTAAGATTTAGACTCTTAGCCATTTTATAGCGGCTCGTACAGTTTGTAGCATTGGTTAAAAAATAACTCTCCGCACACACTTCCATTCATCATACCATGACATGTTATTTTTTACTTTGAATTTAGTTTATGTATATTGGACCTTGAATGTTTTCTTAGCGATCGATTTGACTGCAGTAAAGTAAGAGCTAGATTTGCCTCCAAACAATAACAAACTAGGTACCTACGAGTATGTATTCGAACTACACCTGAATAAGTTGCTACTTATTCAATAGACAAACAGATAAAAATTGATAAACAGATCATAATCGCTCCGAAATCAATATATCCATGATATAATTATCTTAATACTAGTGACCATCCGTCACTTTGCTCGCATTGCATATGTAAAAAACAGACCTGTTCGATCACTTGTGTTCGCCAACTGATCCATCGTTATTTAAATTACCGCCTGAAATTTCTTTTCATAAGAATTAATATTAACCCGTTATATCGGTTCTGTCAGTGCACAGAGTATTGCGGACTAATAAAACCACAAATTAAAAAGGCGCGCATTTTTGTTGTCTTAACTTTAATAAGAGCAATATATATATTTGCATGATACTCGTATATGTATATAAAAAATACATATTTATGCAGAATAGGTAATGCATTTTAAAAATATATATAACTTTTTCAAGATGGCTTAGTAGGGCGCAGAATAAATAGATATATATCTTGGAAGACCTGTTTTTCGAAACGTATCAATTTATCGTCTTAATGACTGTCATATTGAGGGTGTCTCTACGTGTTTGTCTGATTTTCAATACATGCTCATAAAATGTATTAAAGCCTGAATAAAAAGGAAAACAATGGTTATTTGATTTTAATTAAAAAACAATGTTCTATCCAAATTGGAAAGGTTACAAGGGATTGCAATTCTTACTTTTCTTTGCGTGTATTGATATACACGCAAAGAACAAAGAACACACAAAGAAAAGTGAAAAGTGCGATGATTCACGAAATCTATTTTTAAACAGCATCTAATTGAATCAAAGATCATTGACACCGCTAGAATATCAGATGCTTAAAATAGTGCAAAACGCGTTAGGAATCCATACAGCGGCTGCGGTAATACTTGCAATGCAATGCCAAAGAAAACTAACAAATATGGTCTATTCATGTAGTCTGTGACACGTACTGAGCTTTGGTATTGACATTGGGAATTACAGCATTGTTAACTTGTTTATATATTATATTTCTCTCTTGGCGTGTGTTTTATATTATATTTCTCTGTTGGCGTTACGGAAAATTGCTTTATATTACATTTTACACTATTGAAATATAAATATAGGCGTCATTGCAATGTGCCGTGTATTTGTTTACAGTACCAGTATGGTCTGGAGTGAACATAGCAGGTGTGAGACTCAGTGACTTGAACCCGAAGATTGGTACCGAGAACGACCCTGAAAATTGGAAGGAGACCCATGAGAACGTGGTGAAGAGTGCCTACGAAGTGATCAGGCTGAAGGGATACACCTCCTGGGCTATTGGGCTTTCGCTCTCTCAGCTGGCGCGCTCCATTCTGGCCAACGCGAACAGTGTCCATGCTGTTTCTACCTATCTGAGGGTAATTCATTCATTAAAGTGGAATGCACCAGATTTGATTTAAATTCTAAATTGTTTTTTTAATTACAAAAGTGACTAGATGTCTATGATATTGTTTAATAGTAACATTCAAGGAAAAGATGGGTAAAGTGCTAGTCTCGTTTACCTTCGATAACAGATTCAAAATTTTTCAATATCACTGCTCAGTCGGGAACCGTAAGTTCCCACCCAGGAAAAATACTTGTGTGATAAGCACTTAACATTTGTTTCTTTAGTATTTAGGTGTAAAAAAGATTTATAAATAAACATTATTTATTATATTATGTATATGTCGTTTGTCAGCCATCTGGTTATCCTGATACCAGACCGTTGAAGCTTGCTTTTGAATTAGACGGCCATGTATGGATATGTCCCAAGATATTATTATAATTTTAATGATGGAAATATATTACTAATCATTATAATGTAAATGTATTAGGGCGAACACGGTATCGAGGAGGAGGTGTTCCTGTCCCTGCCGTGCGTGCTGGGCCGCGCGGGCGTCAACGACGTCATCCGACAGCCGCTCACCGAAGGCGAACTGCAGCAGTTGCGCAACTCCGCGGAGCTCATGGCCAAGGTGCAAAACGGCATCAAATTCTAAATGTCGCCCGACGTGCTGACACCAAAGTTTCCTATATAACAATAAATGCGTTTCGTGTGTCTGTGGCTTTAGAGCACTTTAAATATGCATTTCAATGATTGCCTTTTATTATAGTGGGCTAAAAAATTAGATATTTCAATGAGGTTCTTTTTCCTAGAATTTAGAGTAGGTTTACAGTTTTTCCAGGAATTTTCTGTTTTCTTATAGGTGTTGTAAGAAAATTTAAGTATTTAATTGTCATAGTTCTTGATTATTATCGTGCCGTACATTTTAATATACGGCACGAATGCCGTATATTTTAAATTTAGCTTAGATACTCGTTTACAATTGATAGAATTGTAATGTAATAACTGTTTTGTTGATAAGCAACGTCATCAATGTTTATTTAGACTGAAATAAGTGTATGCCCGTGATTAGCCAGTGTTGTTTTGCTTAGTAAATAATTAATTGCAAAGTAATCGTGTTATTAAAATGTCTAGATGTAACTGACAACTCTTGCGGCGTGTGCGCTTATTTGGGTTATACACCTGTAGTGGGTAGAACTCCTGCTGTCTCAAACTTCAGTATGATACGTAGCACTCGTTTTGTTTGGTACACTCGAGCGAAAGCGTAGTGTGTGATCAATGTGTTATGCAAGTCAAACATATTGCACTCTTGGACCTGCCTACCTTATCATGCTATTAATTTCATTTCCGTGTCATGTAAGAAAGTTTTACTTAAATAATAGGTATTGTCTTTTTATGAAGTGATGTGATTTTTGAGAGAACTTGAATATTGTTTGTATTTAAAATGGAACTTTTCCAGATTTGTAAGTATTATTTTTGTATAACACACGTGACAGGTCGAATTTACAAATTGTAATATTTTTTCTATTATTACAGCATTAATAATATCTGTACAAACTATGTAAAGAACTGCAGTGTGCATTTTAACTGGAAATTAAATTATGCTAAACGTTAAGTTGTCTGTCTCTATGTGACTTTCCCACCGTTGACGTTGAATTAAACAACACACCTGTAACAACCGCTTTGAACTGATAGAACTAAGACTACTCCCCTGTTTACTGACAGTGCAGTATCAAATAAAAGTACGTGGTTCATAAAATTATATAATGAATTTTATTATATCATAATTCATATAGTTACATCAGTACTGATACAAATTGATACTAGAAGAGACTGGCAGGCTATTAACCGCCCGTGACACATTACATCTAAAGTCGTGGAATAGCGTAGTACAATGGAATAATATTCTTGTTTCTTCTAAGGCTATTATTTAATTACAAAAAAAGTTGCACAAAAATCGTTACCCTGTCTTTAGAAAACAAATCGCAGTCACAAATAACGGCAGAATTATACCTGTGTTAGAGTATTTAATCGGTAAGGTTTTTGAGCTACTTTTCTTATGAATGATATTGTTTATCCGAGTTGAGGCTGTAATACAATTAGTAAATTTTTATGTAAAAGTATGTAAACCAAGACTAATTATAATGTCAAATCTTTTAGCTCAATTTAAGTCGAATCAGCAATATGGTGCATATCATCATTTTGACCTAAATCTATTTGTTCGAAATATATAATGGATACGAATTTAGAATGTTTAAATAATTTGTCCATGCGCTTTCAGTGTCGACAGCTTCTACATTACTCCAGAGGCACTTAGCGACAGGCAAGTTCCACGCGTTGCGCCACCATGAACATTACAAAGGAATCAAGCACTAATAACAAAATGTCATGTCGCTTAAGAACATATGATATAGCAAATGGTTAAAATCTAATCGAGTCTAACAATAAAACGGGAATATGCATAACGTACAAACATCAAATTCACCCACATACACACGCACACACACAACAAACACAGAGGCGCGCACGTGCTCGTGGAGGCGACCTATATGTATTTATATTAGTGTAAAATTAAATATAAAAGTAATGTTCTCTTAAAAGCGGTCCGCAATAATATTAGAGCACTGAACACGTACCGAGACAAAGTCTCGTTAACGCATCAAAAGAAGGACTATTACATTCTGATAATATATTCACTCACTCAGCCGTTACGTAATCTTTACTGTAAAATTGAAATAAAGAACATTGGTATTTCATAGTGAGTGCATTTGCGTACGTTCAATAGGTATTTTTTTCTATTTTAAATCATTTGTATTTAAAAGCAACTGAGCGATACAAACAAATTATTCGACAAGATGCCTAATGAATTAAAAAAAATTAAATTAATAATTCATGTAATCAATTAAATAAGGGTAAAAAGAATTAAAATTTGGTCACAAATCAAGGTAGAAATTACATACCTACTTACTAAAACTTAAAGCTATATACAATGTATTATATTTTTAAAGTTCGTACGTTAAAATTAGGAATAAGCATGAAATATTATTTTAGAATAAATCACAGACACTTGCCTTACAGTCGGCCACTCGAGAAATCATACAAATTTTACAAATTGCAAATTACATACTCTTCATTAATATAATCTACGACTAAAACGTATAGTGAGTGACAAGACGGCCGTATAATGTATTATTACTTCTATTTCTGTGAACTGTTCTTATAACTTGCGAAATAGTCGGTATCTCAAATTTCCATCAGACGGCGAATTAGGTGCTATCATCAACATTATATATTCACGATTATTCATTGGTACTGCTTACTGAAGCAGGCAGCAAAGATTTGGCATTTTAAGACTAAGACGAGCCACGGTATACGAGAACATTAAAATTCGCTGCAAGGCGATTTTAAGCACGCAAACACCATAACGAAACCGACAGGTGGGCACATTGACTATACGAATGAATTAAATATCCTTAGCTTAAGAACAAAAACCTACAAATGAGTGAACGATTAAATGTTTGATAAGATCTACGTTTACTTGGCTAGGCGCCTATCTTTAGACACTTAAATACGGCTAAAGACAGTTCTGACTTTCAACGCAATTGTAATATGCTAATTTCAGTTCAGGTAGCTTTATACGCTTCCAGTGTTGAGTCCGGTTAAGTCCACTCGCCTAAAGCACCGAATATATTCCGAAGGCACTATATAAATGTAACATATAAAAAATGTCGTGAACGAATTGGACGTGATTTTTTTTAATTTCTATTACATTTATACTAATAGTCGTCAGCGTTACATAGAGTAGTTCGGTGCGTGCTAGGCGAGCGGTGGCGCGTCGTCCGGGGGGGCGTGTCCGGCGCAGGGGGCGCGCGGCGCTGGCTCGCGTCAAGTGTCATTGGGGGAGCGTAGGGCATGCAGCGCGTTGCTGTGACCGGCCGGGCGCCGCCGGTCCAGGAACGTTTTCAGCTGCGTCGCCGACAAGGCGCTCGCCGGGGCCTGCACATCATCACATTACTATCAATTATCATTCCTATTGTAAACCAATTGCATCTACATATTATTTAATTGGTACTTTTTTATTCTGTTCATAAACGGATAAGTATTAAGGTTTTTCTTGACGATGTCTTATAAAATATAATTACCTCATCGAACCAGCGGTCATTGAGGGCGTCCTTAGGTGAGAGACGCCTCGCAGCTGTGGGCTCTAGTAAACCCCGGATTAAGTTCTGAGCACGCTCGTCGATACTGGCCCAGTGCTCAGGTGGGAAACAATAATCGCACTTTATTATGTTCGCAGTTGTTTCCTCGATTGATTCATCCAGAAATGGCGAAAGCTAAAAAAATTTACCCAGTTTTATTTTATTTTTTAATAATGGAAAATTAATTTGTAAATCATAATTTACGGGCTAGTTACTCACTCCAGTAAGAAATACATATAAGAAAACCCCAGCCGCCCAAGCATCCCAAGCAGGCGCCGGTGGCCGACCGAGGACGCATTCCGGGGGAGCAAATTCTAACTGAGCTGGTGCCGGCGGTAGAACCATGGATGACCCTTTTGATCCTTCAGCCTCTACGGAACCAGTTTCTATAGCAGATCCCAAGTCTACCAATTTTAGTTGCGGTTGTGCTCCTCCCAATTCTATAAGGATGTTTTCTGGCTGAAATGTTATAATACAATACTGATTATACTTGTGGAAGTTTCGTATTTCATTTGTATTCAAATTGTATTCAATCCAAATAAAAATATAGAAACATATAGAATTATTGTCTGGTTAGGAATACTCACCCTAACGTCGAGGTGTGCGACACTGTTAGAGTGCAACCAATCGAGCGCGGAGAGCAAGTGGCGTGTGTGGTGCGCGACGGCGCGCTGCGTGTAGGCGTGCGGTGCGGCCGCCGCCCAGTCTAGTAGCGCGCCGCCGCCCACCAGCTCCAGCACCAGTGTGTGGGCGCCCGCGCGCGGCACCTCCGCAAACAGCGCCAGAGCTCGCACCACCGCGCCGTGCGCGCTGCGCGACAGGATGCGGTACTCACGCATCGCATCCGCACCGCGCCCCGCCACTACCTATAATATACAAATAGAATATGAAATTACGGTACAAGTTTTGAAATCCGTAGGAAGCGCTTTTTTAAAACAATGATTCACAATCCACAACTTCAAATTATTCACAATATATTAACTTATAAACTGTCTTTTATTCGTTTGCTACTATAATAAATAAATATACCTGCTTCAGTGCTACTCGTTGTCCCGTGCCGGTGTCCCGAGCGGCTAGCACGCGAGCGGTTCTCCCACGACCAATTTCCTCTTCAACGGCATAGCTTCTAGCAAATTGCTCACGTTGCCAGCCACCACCACCACCACAGGCTGCGGGTCCCGACGCCGCTCCCGCGGCTCCACTCCGGGAACAGACTAATCTGAAGCTGTACTGGCCAGCAGGGAGTTCTTCGAGAGCTAGTGTGTTGGCTGCTGTAGGAATTTCTGTAGCGCGGCGCCATTCTCCTTCGCCAACCCGACAGTAGTCCAGATGTGCAGGTGAAGGCTCATCCCATTGTACCACCAAACCACCACCAGGATGGGCACGAACCGCCGGTACGCCCGGAGCTCCTCCAGCACCAACTGTTAAACGCGCGGAACTCTGCACGCCACCGAGTTCATTACTAACCAGGCAACAGTAAACACCGGCGTCGGAAGCGCGACACGCATGGATCGTGAGTGTAGCGAGGCCGTCAGGCGCGAGGGATATGGCGAAACGACCACCATGGCGGAGGGCACGTGTTTCAGGTGCGGTTTTACGCCACGAGGCGGTAGCGCGGGTGGCGATAGCACGACACGCGAGGGTGGCAGAAGCGCCGGGTGCCACGGTGACGTCGGCCACGGGCTCGGTTAGCTCGGGCGGCCGCAACTCGGTAACGACGCCTTCGGCTGACTCGTTGCTGCCGCTTCCGCCACGTCGCAACTTCAGCCCCCACGCCCGCTTGGAAAGGCCCTGTCAGGTACATAGGGTTCACTACGCGATATCCGGATGCAATGGAAACGTATTCGACTGAAGCGGCGCATGCATGCTCACTGTACTCCGTCACCGACCTCGTCCCACTAATTACGTCTATGCTATTTACAATAAATAAATAAAAACTATAAAGTCATTGGCGGTCATTCCGTATCACTTAGCACAATATTGTCTGGCGTGTGAGTCAAATAGGTCCGCTATCACAGTCTATGTTAAAAATGCATTCACCTGTATATCATACCTACAACAAAAGAAACAAAGAGAAGCGTTAAAAAGAAGATAACATGCGACGGCGAAAAGAAAGTGCTTTTACATAGTGCCAGTGGACAGAGCAAACTATAGTCTATTCGCGTTAAGAAAATAGTGACTCATCGATATCACTCAGCTTAACCA
>DWEC01001558.1:0-13152 GCA_018245735.1 Microceris miodesmiata | reverse complement strand
CGCGGCCGCCGCGCCCTACTACGACGAGCGCTACCGCGAGCGGCGCGAGCGCGACGCGCCGCCCGCCGAGCGCGAGCGCGAGCGCGAGCGGGACCACCGCCGCGACGCGCGCGACCAGCGCCACTGACCCTCGCCCGCGAGCCGCCGCCTGCTGCGCGTCGCCGTCATGGACGCTTCCGGTGCACTCGAACCTTCTCACAATCTGTACCCCCATGTAGCCCCACAACCGCTCATCGTGGCCGGGGCCCCGCAGCCCGCGACCGGCCTGCGAGCTCCTCGACCTCACCAGGACGCGATCCAATACCGAGCGGACCTATAAACTTTCAATCCAATTTGAGTTGACTTTTAAAACATTTTGGCTAGTCGCTATGTATATTTGAACTTTAGTAAAATACAAGTTATATTTATCGGATCGATAATTGACATGAATATAAAGTCAACATACATGAAATGTTTCATTTACACATCAGCTTAGAGAAGTAACTAAAACCGGTCAATAAATAGATGGCTGGTAACACAATATTTAACAGCAGCCATTATCATTACTGTCCATTTTTCCGTTAATTAAAAAAGATAACTCTGGCAAACTCACGTACGATAAGCAAAACTTCTCATTTCTTTCCAAAGTCATAGTGCGATATGCCCAGGAAATAACTGCAGTAATCCTTTGAGCTAGATGACATTACCTTTATAAAGTTTCAATACTAGTTGGTAATTACGCCAAGTCACTTTTTAAGCCTGTAAATACGCATTTGCATTGGAGGGTACGACGCCCTACAAAATAGATGTAACTATAGTCGTGTGTGTAATCTGAATTCAGATTTTCAATAGTAACAAAAACAAATCAATTATGAAATTGGTTTGTTTTTTAAATATTGTTTAACCAAATACGGTGGATATACACTCTACAGAGTTTCAAGTTTAATTAAAAGTTTTCAACACTATATTTGATGGATATCTGTTTAGATATATATTATACGTGTTTACATATAATATATATTAATATCTAAAGTGTGAAGTCTATTTGCATCGTTTATAGGATAACAAGACGCCCTGTGAAGTCACACGTATTATGTTATCTGTGAACGTACGTAGAGTTTAACACTTATAAATTAGAATAGTGAGCTAATGTTATTCATATCTTTTTAGTCATTAAATATAATATTGTATGAAGAACTACAATTTAAGTAATTATTTTCTACTATTCTGTTATTTATTGTACGTGTACTGTATAACATTTTAACCATTAGTGAATAAATTCATGTACTTTATTGATTATTCGTACATTTTGATCAGATGTAGATTTTAAAATTCTATTATTCAATTCATTATTTGGTGTCTGTGTGTAGCAATTTAGCATTGGATTCAGCGAATCAACATTCCATTTTCAAAATGTTTTCTGATTGAAATTTTGGTGGAAATCACACAAGCACTATTTTTATGTGTGTAAAAATGTGTGCTAAATTCTAAAACAATTGTTATAAGAAAATAATATGGTTGCAAAGAGCAGGAATGGAAAAGTTTATATTTAAATAAAACATTAAAATGTGTGTGTATTCTTTATATGATGAAAAAATCCTTGTATCAATGGAAGGTTTTCATTTATGACATGTTTTTCAACCACAATTTAAATGTTTCATTCACTTCAAAGCACTAATTAAACTGATACAATGTTGTAGTAATGTGTAATTGTGTTGAGTGGTAAATATTTCAGAACTTAAGATTCATGTAACTCTCATCCTATTGTGTTTTTATCTTAGCCGACGGGAAATAGATGAGTACTTTAAGCTGGCAATAGTTTCTAAGTGAATATGGAATTGTTCCATACGATAATTTATGACCACAACTCTAGGTTTTATGCTGAAATAAATTGATGTACCTATGGAGCGTTTTTTATTTTACCTTTTTCCCTTTGATATGGGTAGTAATCTATTAATTTTAGGCGTGAGATAAAGATAGCGTACAATTGTTATATACCACTGGTTAGTAAATGATTAGTATTACTAAATACTTATTATTTATCATTGGACAGTTGATTCACAAATAGTCTTATATACAACTAACAAAATTGTTTATTAATTTAGTATTAAGTAATTTATTATTTAAGTCTGACAGTTGATCTGATAATAAAATCAATTTCTTGTTGATATCATAATTTGTGGGCATACAATATATTCAAGAAATCTAAAATCAATAGAATTAATAAACCAATTGAAAAGCACAAACGTATTTTCTTCGTCAAGCAAACCAATTTTGAGAATACAATGTTAAGTTTTTTTTATAACTGTAAAAGTAGAGCTTTGCGATATTACAATATGTATGTAGGTACATGACGAGTTAGCTCGTAGTGTCGGTAAAAATTTAACGCAAATGGACTTTTGTTCACGGTGTCCCGTCACCCTATTATATTGTATATATATTATATTGCCCATTTTAACGAATCAATGACAGGAATAAAATCAAGGTAATTATAATGGCTAGTGAATAACAAAGATATTTAAGTGGTGCCTAAAGGAAATGTTATTTTCCTTTATAAGTTGTTTCGAAATTACTTCGAGAGTTTAAATCAAAACAAAACGTGAAAGTTGAGCATTTCCTCTTAAACATTAAGTTTTAAAAATTCGTTCCAATCGATACATGTCGCCCGTTCATCATTTCCAGATCGTTGCGCTTTTCGTTCCGCTCAATTCTTTCAGCTTGTGATCCAGCACGAGCATAATATTGTTTTTTATACATGAGCACCACAAAAATAGACTCAATTTAGATACATTATATAAACTCTAAAGAAATTTTGATACAAGAACAATAATTGATGATGATTGATGATGAAAGTCACGTCATGTAATATGAGGTGAATATATAATTAAATTTGAACTATTGTTCAAAATTTTATCCATATTAAATTAATTAATTAATTATTTTTTAATATTACTTAGTTAACTTATTATTAATACTTAGTCTTTGTTAACAAACCGTTAATTAACCTAAGTCTTATAAAAAAATCGTCGGTAAGCTTATGATTACTTTAAAACTGTTATTAGGTATTTAATTTTTTGAATCGTTATATATATGTAAAACTCTTAAATATGTGTGTACAAGATTTCTCATAACGTCACAAAATGTAGTAGAAAGGAAATAAAAAATGAAAAGAATTTCCAATATTTAAGTAACATTGTTCAGAAACTCATATTCTGTAGGAAAATTAAATAAAGTAGGTACTTACATATTTAGGAACGAAGTACAAAAAATGTAGCAAAAACCTTAATTATCTAAGTTACTAAGCGAAGTTTGTGGAACCATTTTTAATTGCTTTTAATCCGATAAATTAAAGAACTTCGGAAAGTCTTAGCTTAATATTGTTGAAACGATATTTATTGTTACGAACAGTTTCTACTGTTGACGTTCATGTTTATCAGTTCTTGATTTACGTTATTTATATTAGTTTTACTTAGGAATAATATCAAACGTAGCGACGCCTCAAGCTTGGTCGAGTGACGATATACGCAAATTAGCTGGCAGCGGTTGGGTACAGCTGAAGGTCAAGCTCAGTGGTGTGCTATTGGAGAGTCCTATGTCCAACAGTTGACGGGAGAAAACTGGCGATGATGATGAGGGCTAACATTTTAACTTTTGTTATTCAGACACGAGGCCTGATATATTTTGTGAAGAGTAACGACGACTTTTTTATGTCCAATCTCAGATATAAATGAAAGTCTTATGTGTTTCATTGGCATCGATGATTATAAATTGTATGCTATATGTAGGGTATATAGTACGCTTTTTGTTTCTAATATTATGTTTGCAGGCCAAGATTGAGAACTACCCTATCACAAGTTAGAGACCTAATGTTAACAAGTGTTCAATATAAATCGAGTGAAGCCGTCAGGAACACAACCACTAAGTAACAATACTTTTATACATAGCTATACACATATTTTTATCTATTTCAGTTTTTTATAGTATTGTTCAGTCTTTTCTAGTACAAGTACTTGAAATTTAATATATATGTTTCATTAATAAAATACTCAATAAGGACCAATTCTTAAATTATTAATTAAGACTTCGTTCAGCATTACTAAGACTTCACTAGAACGTTATGGCGGCAAATCAATTAGAGAGCGTCAATTACGAATTCGATTTTCCAAACTTAAGTTACGTTAATTGACTTTCTTGTTCTTAAACAAGAAATACGGTTAAACAAAACATGCTGACTAACTAAAATTTTATTTTTATATCGCAGTAAAAACTGATACTGAGCGACAAATGACTAAAGGTACCGATATGTTTTCCTGTAGCTTATTAGTATCATGTAATCTGTTGTCGTTCCATTGTAGGACAGAGATCTAACAGAATGAGAAGGGTCAAGTTACTGCGATATTGGTTAAGCGCGGGTTGACAGATTTCACTCGTCTTAAAGAACATACAATAAATTCTAAGATGTGAGCTTTGCACTTGCACACCAATATTTGAAGCCAACTTCAATCAGAGTGGTGGGCTTGATTTCCGAATACTAGGTTATCACTGCGAGCAAAATATTTCGCAGGTAGTCCTTCAAATAAGAGAAACGACTGTATACATGGACCTTTTGTAATCGAGCTAAGTTCTGATTGAAAGCAGAGGTTCAGTACATGAAAATGTAGTGTTCAAGAAATAGATCTCATTGTGTATCATTTGTATATAATTATGTTTATGGCAATAGGCTTACTACCTATACCATGGTGGGACGCAAATATAACTAGTAAAACGTGTGGATGCACTACACTCCTATGGCTAAGATAGGCAAAGGTAGACAAGAGGTGAGTCTGAGAGGCGTGATGTTACGTTCGTATACGTTTGTATGTTGGTTTCCACTTCTACCTACCTGATTTAGACAGGTTAAATTAATTCCTTGCTTTATAGCCAGTGATAAAATGTTTACAACACTTCCCACGCGCCTATACAATCCTGTTCTTTCCCCAATACCAAGTACTAAAGGGTCAGTAGGTACTAAGATGTCGATGACATTACATGATTTTACAACCAAAGTTTATGGTTCGTACATAAAGAAGCTAAATTGAATTCTTGTGAAAATATTTGCGGCAATCAATGATTTAGAGCTTTTAGGGGTTGCAGTTAGAATTTTCAAGCCTATTTGTATTTTCTTCCATTGTATATCTACTGTGGTGAATTTTTTTTTTTTTCTAATTAACTTTAAACTGTTGACCATTAAGGCCTCTACAGCGTTACCTAGCTATGTGGCGAACCAAGAATGGCTCCGCCTAGTGATTTGGGAGTGAGCAAGGGGTAGGAGAGAGGTCCCGCACGGGCCGGATCCCGCCTCCGCCCCACGATTATTGAAAAGGGATTGTGCGACCGATCCGCGGGCGCCTCCTGTGAGGAACTGTGGTGAAAGTGGTCATCATCAAAATAGGCGTCGTGTACATAGGTTTTTTCATAGTCGCTAGACTTCGCATGTGGGTCAGGAATAGAAATAAGAAAGTGGGAAGGTATTCATGAAATATTTCGCATTAATACGCCTGTTGGGATACGCATTTGAAAATGTTTTGCGTGTCACTGTCAGGTTTATATTTCAGTCACGTTTATTGTTGTCACGTTTCCGGTTGTGCCCTTGCCTCTCGCTTGCGTTCAGTGGAGCATAGAGTTATGATTTACGTAACGTCCGCTTTAGTACGGGTTAGATTTAGAATCTATCTTAATCTTGACTAAAATTCCGTTCCAGCAATCTGTACGGAAGCATGTTTAAGATTCTCTGACTTGGATTTAAGATCAGGCTTGAGCTCACGCTCTAACCGTCTAGATTCGACTTTTGGTACCATGGAATTAAACCATGAATTTAGTTCAAATTCCTGTTGTTAAGATCTAGCCTTCGGCTTCTGGAATTTACTTCTATGTTATACAAGCAACGAACGTTCATGAAACTTCCGAATTCTGTATGTTCTTCTTCTTAGCGCGTCGATGACAAACACGTTTTATAATAAGTCCCTAAATGTTCTTAGCCCAGAATTTTGAAATTCTGTATGTTCATCATTCATCATTATCAGTCTATTTCCGTCCACTGCTGGACATATGCCCCTTCAATGGCACGCCAGTGAGCTCGATCTTCAGGTCTTGGCATCCACTACCAGCCACTTTGCGTATATCGTCGCTCCATATAGCTGGAGGACGTCCTATACTACGTTTGCCAAGTCGCGGTCTCCACTCCAGAACACATCTGTTCCAGTCACTCAGTCTCTATGTTCACTGCAACTAATATACAATTATTTCCATATTTAAACAGGACTCTAGTAATACTTGAGATTAGTGAATTCAGAAGTTTAATCGCAATTTGGTTGTAGAGTTTCAAATATATCCAAAGGTATGCAGCTCTAGTTTCTTGTTAAATTATGTAAAATATTGACGATAGCCTGAAAACAAGGTTTTGTAATTTACAACGCTTTCCAGACGGTATACAAACGAACGACTCAGATTGTCACTTTTGGTTACAACGTCATTAAAGTACGACTTGAAATGGTAATATCTTTGTGCCGCTCCGTTAATTTTACAGTCCTTTCGGGTTTCCAAAATATCAAAGGGCTGTCAATTGAACTGAGATATTTCACCCGCATTTCAGTTGTTTACGATTTAATGAAATTAATTATTCTTCGTTAATTCACCAATAATGCGATTCTGAGTGTGATTGAAATTACTGAAGTGATTAGCAAATTGGTGAGTGCTTGAATAGTGTTCGCTATGTTACAGGTATTTTTAAAAAGACGAGGGCCATTGCAGAATATGTGCCATTCTTTGCAAAATACTTGCACGTGTAGCAGGTGGTGCAGAATACTTGCTGTGTATATTATCTTGGCACGGCTAAATGCCCTGGCCGCCGACGGGCAGCAGCGTCGGCAGTGCGAAAAACTGTGCCCTGCGATCTCCAACCCGCATGCCCAGCGTGGAGATTACGGGCATAAACCCCCTTTGGGGAGGCCTATGTCCAGCATTGAACTGAGATACGCTGATGATAATGATATTATCTTGGGTAGTTTCTACCAATAACCTATCTACTCGATAACTGGCAGTATTGCTACAGGTATTAAACTTTCTTCTACCCCTCTTGCAAGTGTCACACGTCTTTGGTATCGCATTAAGCCTTTCTCTTGTCCCTAGAAGTGCAGTGAAATAATCGCATGTCTTTCTTGATGAATGTAGGTAAATTTCCAACCTTCGACATTTTTCGTGATTTCCTGGCAGTGGCTGTAAAGGCTTGAAATAAAGGGAACGTTCCTTGTCGAAGAATAACCCACAGACAAATTTACATGCTACATTTTTATACCCACTTGAACAACTAGTAGGTATTAAATCATGGATGATGAGATTGAAAATACTGTTTGATGGGATGCTCTTCAATACATAGCCGGGCTTGATTTAGCAAGCAAAAGCAAGAATTACGCTTGTAGTCTGCATTTTTTTCAAATCCACCATGCGTTTTACATCTGTTTAATATGCGGCTATTGTTATGCACCTTAATAATTCGATATTATTTCGAAAAACAGCAAGCCCCACAAACAAATGGGGATTAAATCATCTGTTATGGACGACTAAAGGTACAGTACGGTACATTGAAATACAATAAACAAAAGAGAATATAGAATACACGTATTAATTCTATACGTCAGCCTTTTGTTATACCAGACATTCATTAGTTACTCGTATACGTTAGTTCACAAACTTTACCCGAGTTGACTCAGAGTATCTCGGTGTTATTTATAGCCATTGAAAAACTTGTTCGAGAATAAAAATATTGGATACATTTGTCCTGCGTACACTTATTTTTTCACTGTGTATATTAAGACTATTTATACGATGCGAGTAGCGAGGCGACTGCCTGGCGGGGGGTAGAGGGGTGCGAGGGGGCTGTGCTGAAAAAGTTAGGTATATCGATATACTGGAGAAGCAGTGTATTAGCCAAGTTGACTTGCCATTTTTCCGATCTGTATGTACCAATGTCTTTGTCAACTATACTTAAATATTTTTCACTTGTTTTATGTTAACAGCACATTATGTTGGCATTTGATGACGGTAAAACAAATATTACGTTTGACCGCTAATTCATATTATTATTATAATATGTAGGTAAGTAATAATGTTTATTTCCTACTGTTTTGTGCTGAAGCGAACGAATCGATGGTATTAATTTAATATGGTGGTAGCTTATGGATGACGTTAATATACGTTATTGAAAGAATGAATCTATTTCAAAACACTTTTTTACGATACAAGTACGATTTTTTCGCAAAGGAATTGCTTAGGGTATGAAAGGGGATTGTTTAAATATAAAAAGCTCGTAAAAAGTTGTCAAAAAGCTATAAAATTGTTAAAGTTTTAATTAGAAAAAAGCGTCTAATTGCTTACTTATGTACAGTGAAGCGGGCGCTTAAAGATTAGTATAAAAATAAAAAGTACAGGGCTTTATTCTAAAAGTATTTACATAAACCCTTTTGGCGTCTGAGTAACAATAAAGTGGTATTAATATGAATATAAACCCCTTTTATCAGACAAATATGTTTGACTGTACTGACTAAAATTTGTAAGTTACATTATAGATAACATGGGGCGGCGTTGATTCATCATTTTTTAACATAACATAAATTTGCATAAGTGTAGCAAATGAGTATTGTTAGTTTAAATAATTATTTTAAGAATACTTATATTGGTTTTGATTGTAAGAAGGGTGCTACATTCTTCGTTTTAAAAAATCCATCTACCCTTCTTTTGGTAGAGAAATAGAAGTTTGATTCTAGAACGTTTTTCAAATATTCTTAATTAGGATTTGGATTACGCCTTGATTTTGTTGTAAATGGTACTGAAATCTGTTAATTTTATTTAAACATATTTTAAACCGAATGTGTGGCAACCCTGAAACAACCTGGAGGCGCGGCAACACAAAGAGATGTCATTGATAATAATTTCGCTAAACTCGAACAATGCTGATGCTTGGCTCGTTCGAGGGCATTGGAAACCGTACGTTTTTATTGCTCCGTAACTTCGTTTGTAAATAAATTTTACAGTTTTATCGCTAACCGTTTCGTTATAGTCATTTTATATTTTGTAGGTGTTGCTATCAAGTGATAATACCGCCCAAGGATTTATTATCAGGAACATCAATTTCGCTCTCATATTTCGCTAGAGAGAATGTTGTTTTATTTTGTTTGTGTGAAATTAATACTAAGTATAGCTATTAAAAGTGTATGCACAAGGCGTTGTAACTCAGTCCGCAGTGGCAGTTATGTGTACGTCCTTTTAGTGGTTCGACAATTCGCGAGAAATAGCGGGCAATGGTTAGTTCGCGCTACAGCATCGATACTGCACCTTCAAAACTTAGCGCGCCGTGGCTTGCCCAGCTCTTACTCGATCTCGTCTGAAATGGTCACGTGCTAGTAGCGAGGCAATAGCGATGATGAATCGCGTTATCGCGCGCTGTAAACGCAACGAGAGGCCTGAAATTGCCACATACTCGTATATAGCACGTTTACGAAACGCACTACTGTGTCGCTGCAGAAAGTCGCCGCGACTTTCTTAATAAATATGTGTCTTTATTTTACTAACTAGAAACTTTACGGTAGCAAAAACCTATATAAATTTACGTGCGCTTACAACATCTCGCTTAGAATAGTGTCATTAAACACTGATAGCCTTTAGAGTGAAGATAACGGAGAGGTCTGGCGTTTGGCCAAAACACTTCATTAGTTCGCGGGTGTATTTAATACTTTAATACACATTTGTCGATAGTTACAACTTCATCGATTTGTTGATAGTTGCACAGCAGTAATAGCCTGGATTTGTTATCAAACCGGAATCTAAGCCGGTTGAGCTTTTAGCCGTCTACTCTAGGTATTTGAGGTTCGATTTCTGGACGGATAGATTTGTACGATTGTATCCACAGACGGGGCCGTACTTGGCAGTTAATACTTGGATATGCTTAAAACAATTATAATAATAATAATAATAATTCTTTATTTACCAAATATCTCACTACAACAAAATATAATGACAACTCACTACAACAAATTAAACTTAAAACAATTAGAAGCAATACTTAAAACAATTAGAAGCAATAAAATTTTAATGTTATATTTTCGAGTCAGACAACTGAGGCTTTTAGTTTCTACTTAGCACCGGACTAGAGTCAAATTCCAGACAGTTCATTTTGACGACGGATTATCTGTGCTTAAATTATTATGACGAGTTGTTTTGTGAAGCTAACAGAAACGCGTTAAACTGACACTAGTGGGTGGACAAGACAAGGGGCTTTGTTTTATTTAACATTAATGTTGTTGAGTACTTGGTCACTATACTTTACTGTTTATTATCTTAAAATAATAATAATCGCAGTGATTTTACTCAAAACATTTTGTGTAGAAATGTCGTGCCCTAAGCGCTTTCATCACAGATACAATTACCCTAACTAGTGGTCCAGTAGCGTTCGAAATTCGATCGTAAATCATAAAAAAATTTGTTCGAGCGTTGTCTAGGTTCTAATGTCGAAAATTACGATTATATAAATCTTACCTCTGTGCTACTTATTGACGACAATCCGTCATGAGTCTGACATTGAGAATGGAAACGTAAACAATAAATGGTTTATTTAATTTAATTTAAGGTAATTGTGATACATATCACACATATATTGAATACAAACAATATTAATGTATACCCAATTTGTCCACAGACTTTAACCATAAACGAAAGAGTAGGTATATATGCGTGTGTGTGTCAAATGCATCGGTAGCGTGTGTAATGTTTTTTTAATGATTTAATTATTTTTAATGCATCATTTTAAAATGATATTAGCATTCTGCACTACTCTAGACAAACTTTAAGTGTACCAAATTTCATACTCCTCCGTTCGCGCAGTTTTCGTAAAAAGGGCTACGAGGTTTTTGGTTCACGTATTAATATATAGATAACAAGCGCCCACACAAGCGTCATACCACATTAATATTATGTTATTTACATACATTCATTCCAGAAGTAATTATCGGTTCACTATACGTCATTCCAATGATGAAAATTTCTCACTACCGTCCTATTGACTGATAATATTTTATTGCAGAGGAAAAGGCTTTAATTTAACACTACAAGTACTTTAGTAGTGGAATTAAGAGGCATCTCATTAGAACTGACTCAGAGTGGGGTTATATAAACGCCTTCGAACTGTCATTTAAGTCGTGCTAAGCTTTTTTACAGTCCAAGTGAAAAGACATAGAGCCAATAATATGAATAAATGCCTTCCGCCAGACAAATGATTATTGCATACATTCTCAATTTATTATACCTACTGTAAAAAAAATTTCAATATCTTTATTATTCCTTTTGACCAAAACATTCCATTGTAAATGCACACGACACACCAGCACAGTTCACAATACAAACATTTCAAAAGCGAGGGCCGCGCGACTGCGTTCTGTATTCCCGCCACAACTCACTGGACCGCGAATTCAATCTGCTTTTAATCAACATTACATCTTCGATAAATGTATTCAATTTTAGTTATTTATTAGATTTCTTTAGCGTTGTAACATTGAACGTTGGGTGGGCGTCGAGTTTTAACACTGTCGTCAATGAACGTGATGACATTTCGAAATTGTGATCAGTGTAAAAAAATTCTATTTTCAAAAATAGTGCGATTCGATTTAATTTTTTTTCCAAAAAAATATTTCTCCAACATCTATTTATTTGCTTATTTATGCCGCTTTTTTAAATTGTTTCAAATTTGATAAATAGTTACATATGTATAGCTTCATTTATAAGTGGCCAGTAACAGTAGGTACCTAGTACAGGTAAAAATATTTGATTTCATTATTTCATAATATCCAACGCGTATAGTGAGAGAAGACGGATTTAGAACACATTTCAGTAATATATTTATACTTTAAATATCTAATGTAAGTTCTAATAATAGACGAGTAAAACATTACAGACATAGAAGATTATAACCAGCTAATATACGACGTGTGACACGAATATTAAATCGGTATTTCAGCTCGTATTACGAACACGAGAAACTTTTAACAAGATGTCGCTGTAACCGCCAAGTGTTATGATCGCGTAACGTTTTATAATGTAACTGTTAACGTTTTTATAGCACGCATCTCTTGTTTAAGGGCGCACTTTTTGAACATTCGATAATGTTCAGTAGCAGTATCCTTTTGCTTCGTCAGCGTGGACTGCCAGCGTGGACGACTATGGCTTTTCCCCTTTAATGTTTTTCATGTGTAAATTGCCGATATTCGCATATGTGTCCATACATTTGTAGTACGTATATAAACAATCCTTTGACTTTCAGAGGCCGTTAAGCGGCTTAAGAAGTCACGATAACGTATTAACTCTTGAACCGTATATGTATGTATGTACATATATCATACAAAGCAAAACTAGAGTCCGAAATAGTTCCTATTCCTAAAAGTCCTACAAAAGTCCTAGTTGATTATTATCTAGATGAAAGCAAGTAAATTGGTACCTATTGTAGTAGAGATCAGTCAGGTGTGTAAGAATATAGATATTTGGAATCTTGTGTTCTCTCCTTAACCCATGAGGGCCTTGCCGTAACGATATAGTCGTAATTTAAACGTCAACATTATTTAAAATAGTTTATCCTGTAGCATAATCCAGCAATCTATACTAATATTTATTCAGCATAGACTGAAAAATTCGTAGATTTTTTTATTAAATACAAATTGAACCTTAAAGCTATGGACGTTAGGGTTCTAATAGAATATGCAAAAGTAATCAATATTGAACGTGGTCGTGCGTACAAAGTGACGCTCAGGTGAAATTGACCATAAGAACAAATTTAGGCTATCAATTCAATACAGAGCTATACAGTACAACACTATAGAATACAACATAATACAGTAAAGTACTGTATAATACACCATGGCGCAATACGATACAATACAATACAAGACAGTACTTACACAGTACTATGCACTATAGTACAATACATTATAAAACAGATCACAATAAAGAATAATATAATACAGTACAGTATAGTATTGTACGATACGACATGCGGCAAGGCACGGCGCGGCACGGCGCGGCACGGCGCGGCACGGCGCGGCACGGCGCGGCGCGGCACGGCGCGGCACGGCGCGGCGCGGCACGGCGGGGCAC